>JAQIXC010000397.1:0-28474 GCA_034697605.1 Metabelba pulverosa | reverse complement strand
ATTAATAGCGCGCCAATTTGAGATGGCTTACAAATGGAACACATTGGTGGATATGGTGCATTAGTGGAGGGTATATTTTCAACGAGCTGATATTGAGGATAGTACAACAATTAATATGCGGTATGGGAAGTTGCATTAAGAGGGCTTGGCTCAGCACTAATGATAATCTAGATTAATTACAAATGACTTTCAACAAGCTGATATTGAGAATAGTACAACAATTAATGTGCGGTATGGGAAGTTGCATTAAGATGGCTTGGCTCAGCACTAATATTAATCTAGGTTAATTATAGGTGACTTTCAACGAGCTGATATTAAGAATAGTACAACAATTAATATGCGGTATGGGAAGTTGCATTAAGAGGGCTTGGCTCAGCACTTATATTAATCTAGGTTAATGATGGGTGACTTTTAACGAGCTGATATTGAGAATAGTACAACAATTAATATGCGGTATGGGAAGTTGCATTAAGAGGGCTTGGCTCAGCACTAATGATAATCTAGGTTAATTATAGGTGACCTGTGCATCTGTGAAGTTTTTGTATCCCTTACTTGTGCATCTGTGAAGTTTTTGTATTTCTTACTTGTGCATTTGTGAAGTTTTTGCATAGCTTTAGTATATATTAATGGGTAATATATGTGAGTGGTCAAACTTAATTAGTCTTACAGAATATGCTTAATCAAGAAATGATTATACCCCGCTACATATTATGGAATTTGTATCAAAGCTATTGAAGTCATACTGGGCAGTCTTGTTTTATTATGCAATAGAAGCACACAAACAAAATAGACTTTTAAACAGCAAAAAACACATGAGTAAAAATTTTAACTATACATATTAAGCAATTTAAACTTATTTTAAAATTATCAAGCACATAATCTAATTACACAAAACTAAATCAAGCAAGCACAATAAAAATAAACATAATAACATAACACACACAAAAACGAATGCATTATAATCAACACAATACTTTTATTAAATTATTAACAAGGCACTGACCACTGTAATTTTTTAATCCGTTATTTTTTTGTCTTGTGCTCAACAAAACTGCATAATAACTCCATTTTGGTGTTGACTACTGTTAGGGTGTAGTCGATCGGGAGTACCGTTCGATACCACCGATTGACCCAAGGCTACTGATGAAGGAAATAGTTTATTTCCGAAACACTAAATTTGGCCAGAAATGTGTCTAGCCAAAATTAAGCCGCAGTTAGCGGTTGTGTATAATTTTGCTTTAATTAGCAAAATTATAAGCATTGCAAAAAAATATGTTTAAAATTTACTATTACATGATTCCTATTTTATTACACAAACTAATCAGTTAAATAAAACCTACAAAGTGTAAGTTAATTTGTTATCTTGTTATATCATGCCATAAAATTTTTTTTAATTTCAATAAATTTTGTTAAAATATTAATATAATACTATCACTAATAATAAATTAATTTACACTCTCTTATTTTAAAATAATCTATAACCATAAATTTTAAAAGTCAAACCAAATTTGAGCTTGGTATGTACTTGTTACATAAAATGTACTTATTAACCCAAAGACCAAATGCAATTTGTAAACTGCAAAATAATTTTTACAAGCTTATCTAGTTATTAAATAAACAAGACTTTCATTTTTCGATATTTTTGATAAGATGATAAAAAATTTTGTGAAATATCTAAATAACATTTAATTGCAAAAGTTTGTCATGGCAATAATAATTTTGTACTTAAAATGCAGTTTTTACATTTATTATCACACATAATTTGAGTTAAAATAATTATTAAGTAACGAAATTTTAGTGTCATTAATTTAGTAAGATCTTAGATTAATTTTGAGTTTGGCTTTTTATTAATTAACTAACTGTTTAACCTATGTAAAATATACAGTAATAAATAAATACTTAATTTATCTTTTTATGATAGTAAAAAAAACTTTAATAATGCATGTTGTACAGTATATTAAATAATTTTCTTCTAACTCGTACATACCAAATTATCATATCTAAAATTTTATTACAAAAATAAATCTTTATATCTTAACATTCTGGTCAAAATACTAAGTATAATTTAATTTATTTGTGCAAGTGAAACATAGAAGTAAGAATTTAAATCTAATAAAATTCTAAACTACTGCTTAAAAATTAACCAGTGTATTAACTTGTTAAGGCTGAAAATGAGCGAGCCAGTTACCCACGTACTATTCGACTTCGACGGCATACTCGCCAACTCGATCCACGTGTTCACCGAAACACTCACCGAATACGCCGAAAGCCAGGGAAGAAAAGTCACACCAGATTTGTTCAGTAATTCATAAACTAAACTGTCTAATCTTTCAAATATAATTGTACTTATAAATTAATAAAACTATCTAGGCAAAGTGGCCAACTTGGACAGCATACCGAAATTCGTCGCCTGGTTCTGCGAGCATATCAAGCTAGATTTTGACAGGGAGGCGCAGACAAAACTGGCCGGGGAGTTGCTGGCTAAATTTTGGGCGAAGGACTTCGAGTTCATACCCGGCGTCGAGCGACTCATCGCACACTTGCGGCGAAACAATATCCCAATGGCTGTCGCGACCGGCAATTCGAGCCGACATTTCAATACCATTAGCGCGAAGTTCGGCGACTTCTACGAAGTGGGCAAAAACTTCTGCCATGCTACTTGTGCCTGGGATGACGACGAGGTGCTCCTCAAGAAACCACATCCAGACGTCTACCTCGTTTGCGCCAAACGCTTCCGAACACAACCGAAGAGCTACGCCAACTGTCTCGTCATTGAGGACTCGTTGACCGGCATTACGGGTGCCGTCGCTTCGGGAATGAAAACACTGCTAATCAATGACCGGAAGTATTGCAGTTTTGCCGAAATCGCTGACAAAATCACTGTAATTGCCAACACTTTCGATGACTTCAAGCCCGAGTCGGTTGGACTACCGCCCTATCCATAAGAATATTGTATTTTTATCTGTCCATGCTTAAGTTTAATGGAATTGTTTTGTTTTTATATATTTTAAAATAAATATATAATTAATATTTTTTAAAAGCATAATATATTTTTAATATATTTAAATTACAAAAAGTTAAATTTAAATTTTATTTATGCAATAAATATTAAGTTTTTATAAAATTAAAATATTCTATATTAGAAAAACATAAATAATCAATATATAATTCAATGTGTAATTCGAAACATTAGTTAATTTTGAACAGTTTAAGCGGCGAGTGAGTCCTGCGACGAACTTCTGGCCGGTTTGAGGCCGAGAGTTGTCTCACTTTTCCGTTCGATGCGAGCGTTTTCGCTATACTTTTCCGCTAATAAATCAAATCAATTATAATTGGATTAAATTCGTGCATGGTTATATTAAAAATTTGCTTTTAAGCTCAATTTCACCTAGCAAAATCAGTTCCTTTTTGTGCGTTTGCTTTAATTGATACAGCTTAAATAACGCCCTGATAAAATAATTATTTAAAAATTATCGATAAAATATCATGTAATAAACTAAAAATATACTGTACAAACCAAATGTGCGAAATAATCACTGCAATGACACAGAACGCGGCCAACGATGTATAGATGGCAGTCATGTTTGCAGACAATGTCTTACTTTCGGGAGTTGTAGTCATCTCTAAAATTCAGATTTTATTGATTTTATCGCGAAATTCGAGTTTTTATTTAACGGGAAATGTGTTCAATATTTTGTTTTCGAAGTTAATAAATGAATTAAACTATTTATTTTGAATAATTAAGCGCGAGATTAAATGTATATTTTATTTGTTTTAGTAAATGGTTATTATTATTATTAGGTTTTGATTAAGTTGTCTATACAAGTACTGAGTGTTATTAATACCTGTATTTATCTTGCTAAAATGAATGCTTACAAGTTAATGAAAATTTAAAGACTTATTGAAGTCATAGACTAAGTTAGGAAATGAGCATGTATAAAATTAAATAACGATCCGATTAGAATATAAGCTCGATCTTGAGTATCAACTAAAATGTACGTTATATTTTTAATTGGGAAACAAACTTGTATGGTAAAATTTTTTATTTTTAAAAATAGACATGAATTATTTTAATATTTTAATAAAATTAAAGTTACACAGACTTTTCAAATAAGCTCCATTTATAGTTTGTAAATTTTATTTATGTGTTTAATATTTGTGTTGTACTGTTGAATTGGAAATATTTAACTAAATGTAAATTGTAAAGCTGCAATTATTAATATATTCATGATGTGACATGTTATCAATGATGTGATATGTTTATGTAAATGTGTGTTAACTGCAAGTCAGAACATTTTTATTTTTGTTTTTTTTAAATAATTTGGATAAAACCAAATAATTTGATAAATATTTTAATAAATGTATTAAAACGAGAAGAATAAAAGAGTGAAGAATTAGTGGCAGAATGTCGGCGAATGTGGCGATAACTCACGTAATCTTCGATTTCGACGGAATTATTGTCGACTCGTTTGCGGCAATACTCGAAACGTTGAGAGAATACGCCGACGCGTTCGGAAAGCCGGTGCCCGAAAACATTCATGGTGATTTTAATGTTTGGCTTTAATCTCAAAAATGTACTAACAAGTGAACTTATAAAAATATTTTATTTGATCAAGGAGATATTTTCAATCTAACGAGTAATAGCACTGTTTTCCACACATATTTGGACAAATTGAATCTTGATGAAAGTACAATTAACCGAGATGAATTATTAAAAGAATTTGTGCCGAAGTTTTGGTCCAAAAAGTTTGAACTGATTCCTGGCGTTGAGCGACTGGTCAGACATTTGCGTAAACACGACATTCCGATGGCTATCGCGACGACGAATACGAAACAGCATTTCTATACTCTTAGCAAACAATTCGATAATTACTTTAAGTTTGAAAACTATTTCAGTCATACAGTCTGTGGTGCGGATGACGACGAAGTGCAGCACAAAAAGCCTAATCCAGAGGTGTATTACGTTTGCGCCAAACGGTTCGAAACACAACCGAAAAGCTTCGATAATATCCTCGTAATCGAGGACTCGTTGACCGGCATTACGGGTGCCGTCGCTTTGGGAATGAAAACACTGCTAATCAATGACCGGAAGTATTGCAGTTTTGCCGAAATCGGCGATAAAATCACTGCAATTGCCGACACTTTCGATGATTTCAAGCCCGAGTCGGTTGGACTACCGCCCTATCCATAAGAATATTGCATTTATATTTTTCCATGCTTAAGTTTAACTAAATTGTTTTGGTTTATAATTATAAATTGTTTAATTAATTTATATTATAATACTTTATAATATTAAATTGTTATTGATATTGTAATTACAAAAATTAAATGTAAGTTTTATTTATGCAATAAAAATTAATTTTTAAATATAAAATTCTAATAATTTATAAATTATAATAGAAATACTCGAGTATTTTGTCTAAACATTAGTTAATTTTGAACAGTTTAAGCCACGAGTAAGTCCTCCGACTTCGAAAATTACATTACATATATTTTTAAACAACCTGAAAAACAAGCTTATTAATTGGTAAATGTTTGGTAAAATTTTCATATTTCCAATAAGCATCAACTATATATTTTTAAATTATTACTAAATATTATATAATAGATACCACTGTGCAAATTATATTCTAAATCATTTATTTATATTATTTAAACAAGCTTAAAACATAACAAATGCTTAAATATAGTAATTAGTTGACAAAAAATTAAATATAAATTAGAGCTAAAGTCGAATAAATGTCGAGTTTTGTGCATTCGGTGACTCTTTGGGCGTCTGTGCGGCCGTCGATTCAGACGTCTGTTGCGCCGCCTCTTCAGTCGTATCAATCAATTGGAGGGTTTCGGGCGAATGTGTGGAACCGATAGTCCTCTTCGAATACAAGTCCTGTTTCACCAAATCCGCGCACTTCTCGCCGATCATAATCGACGGCGTATTGGAGTTGCCGTTCGGAACGGTAGGCATAATTGAGGCGTCGCAGACGCGCAGACCGTTGATGTGCTTCACCCGCAACCGGTTGTCGACCACTACATCGCGCCGCTCGACAGCACCCATACGACAGGTGCCGACCGGATGCAGCTCTTTCTCGCCGTTGAGGCGGATATAGCAGCGGACGTACGACTCGCACGCGTGCATCGGCCGGTCGGGACAGAGTGTGCAGCCGGGGATCGGGTTCTCATTGAAGTCGAGGTATTGGGCGAACGACGACGTCTGCAGTACTTTCAGCAGATATTTCGCCGATTCGACCAAATCGTTGAGGTCTTCGGTGACGTTGAAGAAGTTCGGGTCAATGAGTGGTTTGCAGAAGGGGTCGGTCGACGAGAGGCGCACCGAACCGAAACTGCGCGGACGGCGCAGATTGGCGTCGGCTCTCAAGTAGTATTTACCCAAATAGGGAGTGTAGTAGTCCTTCCACTCCTGCACGCGATCGCCGTATTTGGCGCAGACTTCCGTCAAATTGTTTTTGAAGGTCTGGATAAAAGCGGCCAAAACCACATTCGGCCACTCCTTCTGCGGGTTGTTTTGGGTCGTATACGTCGTGTAGAGACACGAATAGCTGGCCAGTGGTCCGCAGAAGCTGGTGTAGAACTCACCCAACTGTTCCATCGTGAGCTGCGGCTCCGGAGTGCCCAGACTCTGGTTTTTGAGCACATTTAGGAATACGACCTTCGGGTGATCCTGAAGATTGTCGCCGACGGGTAGGTCCTTAATCAGCGGAATACCGTGCGATTGCAAGTGCTCTCTCGGCCCGACGCCCGACAACATCAGCAATTGCGGCGAATTGAAGACACCTTACCATCAATTGGTATTACATTATGTTTACACTAATAATAACTGTAAACTGTATTACATTTACTTTTTGAGAAATATACCTGCTGAAACAATGACTTCTTTGTTGGCAAATACCCTGAACTTTTTGCCCATTTTCGTAAAGTCAACGCCAACTGCCGTAACCATTCCGTCGATTCGCGAGAACAGTATTTTAGTGACCAAAGAGTCGGTGGAAATGAACAGATTGTTCGGATGTGGGTTAGGGTCGACGTAAGCGTTTCCAGTGCCGGACCGGTAGTGCTCTTTGACGGTCATCTGCGTGAAGGCGACGCCGCACTGCTTCGCGCCGTTCAGGTCAACCGTTTTGTAGCCCAACTCGTTGTACGAACGCATCAGTTGTTGCAGAACGTACTGAGGCCTGGGGTCAGATATGATGCCTACCGGGCCACCGGTGCCATGGTAACCCGCGTTCTGGCGCACAATGCGCTCATCCGTATTGTTCTCTAGTTTTCGGAAATATGGCAACAAATCGGCGTAACTCCAGCCGTCGGCGCCGTAGTCAGTGGCCCAGCTGTCAAAATCACGTTTATTGCCGATCACATGAATGAGGCCGTTGATGGTGGAGGTGCCGCCTACCACTTTGCCCCGGCGTTCGGCGAACACACCCGGCTTTTTCAGCGATAGGCCGTACTTCTGCGGCACCGTCTCGAAGCCCCAATCGAAAAGCGGAATCTCCTTCCAGAGCGGGATCGCGAGCGCCGGTATGTCCGTCAGCGACGCCTGCGGTTCGCCGGCTTCCAGCAGCAGTACGCGAACGTTCGGGTCTTCGCTGAGCCGATTGGCGACGGGACAGCCAGCGCTGCCGGCGCCGACCACTATGTAGTCATAAGCGGTGCTCAACGTCTCGATGTTATTAATATTCTTATGTATTGTCTCGCGTTGTAGTGTCAGCAGTGAAACCGTTATCATATGAATCGCTATATTAGATGACATTAAATGCATTGTCGGTTCGCTTTTTCGTGTCTAAACACGCATACAGATTAAAATTAGCAAGTTAAATCCTTAAGTTAAATCGAGAACTGATAATTATTTTCGCCAACTTTTCGCATATATATGCAATTTTTTTCTCATTCGCTAATTGCACTCAATCTTGAACTGAATTTTTTGTTTAGATTTTTTTTCGTTAATTAATTCATTGTTTTTTCAAAGTAGACTAATTGCTATTTGATTAATTGCACAGTGTAATTACGGTATAACTCTTTCATTACTTCCAGACTGTTATGCGCTATGTCTACGTGTTTTTTCAATAAAGATACATTCTACCTTGCCGTCTTTTTCATTGTTGATACATGTGTTCAAGTTAACTAGGTATTTGTGTCAGAGTCAATGCATTGCAATGCCAATGTTTTTATATTTTCAATTTTTTAAAATGTGCATGTATATTTTTTAAACTTATACAGTACATCACTATAAGTTGAAGAACAATAGGGTAGTTTGTGCTAAAACTATAACGATAATAAATTATTAATTTTTATTTTGTTACTAAATTACAATTGTAGCAATTCCATTAAATATTACATTACACTAATTTTGGATTAAAATGTGATTTTTATTCAGTATATTTAATTTCAATTAAACAATAATTGTTACTATTATAATATTATAACAATTAGCTTATGTTTAATTTAAATAAATATTTATTCTATTTGTAAAGCAACAAATTATAAATTTTTCAAAATAAATAAATTATTCTAAGTCACCTAAAATTTTATTAATTAATTTTGCAATTTATCAACAGGGTAATCGTTTCCAAAAATGTTTATGGAAAAATTTCGCTGAGTTATCTTGCTTAAAGTAGCGAGAACAAAATCAAATTAAACTTGTTATTTGAAAATATTTAGGTCACAACTGCTCAATAATTTTGTTTATATGACATTTGAAAGTTAATAATTGTTTGTTTATAACTGAATTTCATTGAATATGTTGACGAACTGGAGATCTGTAAATATAATTATACATGTAAGTTTTATGTTTAATTCAGGAAGTAAATTGCTATCTTTGCAAAATTATTTTTTAAACATATTTAATATTTGTTTTAATATGAAACAGTTGCTTGATGCGTTTTTGATTTTGTAATAGTACTGGAATATTGTGGTTAGTTTAACGTTTAGAAAGTTACATGCCATTAAATAAATTATTTCTTTATTATGCAAATAATTTTATGCATATAAAATGCAAATACTAAAACTGAACTATTTTGTTAATTTACGCAATGCATGATAAAAAACAATAAAGCCTGTATAGAATTCGAACTACACTGTTGCTTTCGTAAAACAATGCTCAGTAAAATATTAGCAAAAACACAATTTTAGCTTGATAGAAAATGAAGTCGACTTTAGTTTCTAAAATAATTGTTTTTGTCATTTGCTTGATTGGGTGTATATATCAATTAATCCAGATTAATAACATGTATTTTTCTTATAAAACCACTACAAATGTCAAATTCAAACCGGAAAACGAGTTAACATTGCCATCACTCAGCATATGTGTGAGAAAAATTAACTTGTTGAAGCAAGCTCATTTTGAAAGACATTTAAACTATCCGATGATAAATAATAACTCAAATGCTCAACTAATGAATTATTTTAATAATAAAACTGTACAAGAACAATTTGACTATTTAAACGTTTCAGAATTGCCATTTAAATGTACAATGGTGTTTAATTATGGTAAACATAATCAAAGTTGCGTTTCATTGGCTAATTACACGCAATATCTAAATCGCGATTACATTTGTTATACAATGTTTTCGCAGTTAAGCGGAGAGTCGGATGAGACATATCTTTGGGATTTTTACATCAAATTTGAATTCAAACTAAATTATGAATTCAATGTAACGAATGTCGACAAAGTTGCGACGATTGCTATGCACTCGCGAAAGCAGTCGTTTTGCTATAATTTCAATTCGAATCTAATTATGATCAAGCTAAACTACAACGAGTTTACCATGCTTGAGTATAAGAAGACAGTCGTCAAACACAATGTCGAAGGTTTGTGTAAGAAGTTTCAGACCAGAGAAGACTGTTGTATCAATTGTTTAAGAAGTAATTATAGAAATACTAGCAAGTTTAGTAATAATATTGGTTGTAAAATAGGAGATGTGTTGATTTTAATACCAGAAGACAACAGATTTTGCGAAAGTCATTGTAAATTTTTGACTGAATGCTATAGTGAACATTATACTTTGTTTGCGACTACGATAGCGAAACTAATTTACGAAGATTATTACACTGTGCGTTTAGATATTGAAAAATTACCCATAACTTCGTACGAAATATATTTGCAAATGTTGTTCGAAGAGTATCTGTGTCTCAGCTCAAGCATTCTTAGCCTATGGTTTGGATTCAATTTTTTACGTTTTGGCAATTTTTGTCCAAAACTAGTTAAACATGTGAAGAAATATTATCATGATACAACTGTTAATATTAATTTGGTTCAACAATTCCCTAATGTCAGAATAGTCAATTAATAATAAATATTTAATTACATAAAAATTAACTTAATTAGTTAATGTATATTAATAATATAATAATTATTATAATAATATTTATATAAAATATATATTGTTATTTTATATATATATTGTTATTGTTATTGTATATTTAACTTGCCTAAAACTTTAAAAAATAGTTCATTTTGTGGATTTAGTACATTTTACATATTTACTACAAATAAATACTATATATTCACAAAATGCTATCTACAAAGTGTAGCAAGATAACGTTACTGTACAATAGAATAACGTTTACTTTTGTTATTTGTTTAATGAATTTATTATATTTTATTCCACACCGTTTGTAACTTTAATGAATATAAGATACTTTTTAAAATTGTATAGATATTTTTATATATTACAAAATTGTGAAAATAAAATTTTATAAAAACACTATATTACCTGTTATCTTATTAACTTATTATTCTAATCTTAGTAAAAATAACAATATTTTACTAATTTTATTATAAATATTTTAAATCCCTAATTAATCTATATTTAGTTGATAAAATAAAAACTCATAAATAATAATTAAGCTATATTAAATTAATTTAGTCAAAATATAATTTATGTAAAATAACAAGCATTAATTGAACAGGATACGATGTACGTTTTATACATTACGAATATAACCAATAGCCGGATAAGTTTAAGTTTATTTCAAAATTGGCGCTCTATAATTAACACAAATTTTAACCCATTAAAGCTAGCAACAAAATATAACATAGAAATATAACATATAAAAAATTACTAAGTTCATACTCCATAAGCATGAGTAAAGCAATCAACTGTATGATGATACTGTAACTTTGCATATTTATATTTACATTATTTTTGGTTTCTTGTTATTAATGTTTGTTTTAGTTTGCAGTGTTTAGATAAGTTCGCTTTTATTAATTTCACAAATATAGTAATTATTAAAGTGCATGATAAGAATAATTTATTGATACTATTTGTATAAAAATTACAAAAAGGGTTAACTAGATGCTTTTATTTAATAGTTAAAAGTTTTTGAAGTAAATTTCTAGTGATTTTTCTAATAAATCTAAGGTAACTTAAACATTCCCGGCTCTTGCATATAACTTATAAATTAAAATTATTTTTTTGTTTGCTTACAATATTCATATTTATTAATAAATATAATTTTACAAGCTATTTATAAATTTTTAAAATTTATTTATACAAATAGTAATTATATTTTTAAAATTTAATAATGTAGTAAATTGCATAGAAAATTAAATTGCTGAACATATGTTTCAATTTAATGAATGATTATTAACTAACTAATTATAAGTAACTTGATTAAATTTATAATTTAGTTTTATTTGCAATTGATTATATTAATATCACTAATATATTTGTTAATCAATTTTGAATCAAAATTTAAATAATATTATTTATTTCATTTTATTTATTTATTCATTCAATCAATAATTCAATATTATTACAGAAATATAAGCAATAATTTTATTCTTTGTAATACATTTAAACAAAAAATAGCTATAAATACAAAAAATAATATTTTAAAATACTTTAAATAAATAAATATAATTAATAGAATCTGTAACATTTAAATAATTTCCAAATTCGAATCAGCGACCACTTTCTTGATGTAGGGCAGAATGGAGAGTGGTGAATTACAGTCGGGCACCTGGAGGTTGCCGTTTTCGTACTGTCGCCGGTGTTTGAGACAGTGTTCAGCGCACTGTTGGCCCAAAAAGAACTCCCCGTAGACTGACTTGCATTGACCACAATTGCTGCGTTAACCACAGATTGAGTTAATCTTGATTCATTTAACCAACTTACTTACATGATACACAATCTTGTCTTATCGGTACTATGATCTGAGCACTCGCTTGAGCCGATATAAGACAACAGAACCATCACAAGCAATAAGATTAATTTCATTATAAATGTAATTATGTACTTGGTACTGTAAGTCAATAGCAAACTTGCATCAGCTAAGATCGAAAATGATACTATGCTAGAATTTCAGACAAAAAGCTTTTTTTTTAATATTCTATCGACAACTGTCTAGAGATTTGCTTAAGTGAAATTATTTGAAGATGCTACATTTTATATGCCTCATGAGAAGCGCGACGAATGAAAGATTGCATCAAAAGACATGTGCGATATGTGTCATAATAATTGAGTTAAAGAATTTTATTTACGACATCTGCTCTCAAATTAACATTATATTGAGTTTGAGATTTATTTGGATAAAAATTTTTCTATTATTTGAATAAAACAAATCTAAAAATATTTGTAAAGAATTTTTCATTATTAGCCAATTTGTTTTGTGAATATTCAGGATATTAGTTTATATTATTATAACTTATAAAAGTATACTGTACATCTTTAGTAACGATTTTAGCTAATATGCAAATTTTAAAATACATTTATTAAAAATTTTAAAGGTATTTTAAGAATAAAAATTTGTCAGATGAATATTATACTAAATTTTTATTTAAAAAATTTATATTAATATTACAGTATTAAATATAGTATTGCTAAGATTGCAAAAGAGGTGTTACGCAAATTATATTTACTGTAACATGATATTTTATTAAATTTAAAAGTTTTCTATTCAATTTATATTTATATGCAAATATCAATTAAAAAGCTAATAATAAAAATTATTTTAATAGAAAATAATCACAATATAAACATAATTTATATAAAGCAAAATTATCTTATATTGTATTTTGTTTAATAAACACTAATTTATTTACTGAAGAATAATGATAAATTGACTAATTGTTGACATGTCTGATTTACTTTCTTCAACTATTGTAAGTAAACATATAATTGCTAACAAAATGATTTATTGCTCGTAAGCAACTATGTATTAAAAAGTTTATTTTTATAAATTGATTTTTATATCTATAGAAACATTAAAATATATTTAAAGCTATTGTTATAACTTAAACGCAATTACACATTATTTTATTTATCTGTTAATATATATGCATAAATGAGTATAATTAAAAACAAAATTGAAAGATATATAATTAGTTGATTTGGCGAACTAAAAATGGACGAGGCAAAATTTAATGAATACAATGCTTTTTACGAAATTTTTCAAAAACGCCAACTATTTTCATCAAGTACTTACTACAAATGCTATCCAAACAAAACGACGATTGATTATTTGGAAATCTATTACTACCATATAAAAACTATAAATGTATGTTCCTAAATTAAACATTAAATAGTTTGCAAAATATTATCACTAAATCATACATTAATTATTAAATTATCTAGTTTAAAATAAGCGGATTGTGGCTTGAATTTATCCGGTACTTAATGTGTGGCTTAAATTTAATGATAAGTTTTGAATATCGGTCAAAATATGTTTTCGCAGTAAATAGAGTTTATAAAAATTTATTGTAATAAACTAACCATGTTAATTTGTCAGAACTCGCGAGGACTGGTCTTATTACCGCATTCTATTACAGCGAATGCACTGAAAAGGGGAAACGTTGTGATCGCGGATCAGATCTTTATGGTTGAAGTGTTGACTACATTAACCAATGACTACAAGAAAACGTATTTTTTAATGTTAACACTTTTTGACTCAAATGTAAGTTAATTTCTTTTGATAAATCATCAAGGTACACATTTTAAAATGCTATGCAAAATCAATAAAGATGATTTTGACTTACAGCCAGAAATTAGCAAGTAACTTGAATATACTGTATAATACTAATAAATTGAATAATTTTTTTTAAGTAATAATTTTTACAAAATTGTTTTATGGTTAATAGTGTGTAGTCTTAACTTTATAAATTAAATATTATATAATATATAAATAATAGACAAATTATATAAATATTTACAAATTGTTTTATATAGATCTGGATGCTACTTCTATCAAGCCTAATAATTTATTCGTTAATAATTTATTTAAATTTATATCAAAAATATTTTAAACATATTTCTGTTTTGACAAAAATAATTTACCAATTATTGGTGCAATCAATTGAGATATTTATTAAACAAACATGTTTAAAAATAAATAAATTTCAAAAAGTCAACCTGGCAGTAATTTTAACGACCTGGACATTATTTAGTTTCGTTGTATTAAACTGCTTCTCAAGCGTCTTATTAAACATTTATTTTCGAAATAAGTCACAAATATTTGTCACATCTCTCGATAATCTGATTGAGAGAGAAAACATCATGATAATTGTGTATGATAATGTTTTGAACTGTTTTCAAAATATTAAACCTTTACACTACGCCAAAGCAATGAGTAGAAGCATAAAACCGGATAAATATATGGCAAATATTGAGCATGGTGAAAAGCGACTCAATTATATGATCCAACATATAATCGAAGGCAAGATCGTAGTGTTGGCGCACACTTATATCAAGCACATATATCAGCAATTAGCACCCTGGGCCAATTTGGTCACCACCGACGATAAATATATATTCAATTTTGCCGTATTATTTGTTAATAAACAGCACAATTTAGCAAGCAACATAACAAGATCGTAAGTTATAATTTTTAAATTCAACTTTTGTACTAAATATTATTTTTAATTTACTGTCAAATATGCTTTGATATGAAAATTGTTAATTAAAACAACCGGTAATTTTTGGCAAGAATAATTTTGCTAAAAATAATTAAAATTTTAAAATAATTATTCAACAAATATTTACAGATTTCAATCAAAGCAATTAGTTTAATTCTCATTTATTTGTATATAAATAAACTATTATTTTAAACTTAAAATTAAACCAAAACATTTACATTATAATCATAATAAATTAGTTATTTAAAAATTAATTAAAGTATATTTACTTGGCTCAAACTATTTGTTTCTCTTGTTTGCTTAAAAATATATTAATTAATTATTGGTGTGTTGTTTGAATATTCAATAAGCAGGATTTTATATGTATATTTTTTTATCTCTGATTTATTAGATTGTACAATTTAATGGAATGTGGACTGTACATTCGCCACCTAACCCTCGATAAAATATTGACGGAATGGGGCGGAAGAATTGTCTATGCTGAAATTAAAAAATTGCAAACTTATAAATTAATTAACAAGTTAAATAAATTAGCAAGTCCAATTAGTTTAAGTGATTTGTTTCATGAAAGTGTACTCTTACTTCTAATTGGATTATTTGTTTCATTGTTTGCATTTATTTTTGAAAGTCTTTATTATTTGTCCTACAGTTATGTCAACTTTAGATTCACTTAATATACTGTTTGTAACATGTATATTACTATACAATTATATAAATGCATGTCTTAATTTTATTTGTTAAACCTAATTGTATAATAACTAAAGACTGCAATAATACATAAATCAATATTTTTATCGGCAAGAGATATCTAAAAACTGATTGAAGATCTATCCGAATCATGAAAAAAGGAGTTAACTGGCAAAAGTTATTAATCCATAAATCAATATAAATCAATATTTTGGAAGTTTAGTAAATATCTTAAATATAATTAAATATATCATATTTAAATATGGTTCTATGTGCTATAATTAAATAAAATGTTAATTAAATTAAAAAATCTGTTTATAATATTGATAAATGACATTAAAAATTATATACTCTTTATAAAAATTAGAAATATTAAAACATATATAGATTTATTAGTATTTGTTTATTAGATTAATATAAAGTTACTTAATGAGTATTGTATATCTTGTACTGTATATTTAGATTATAGTTTTTCTAAAATACTGGTAATTGAATTTTATTGTAGTCTAAAATTAAATTAAAAATAATATAATTTTTTATACACATAATTTATAATAGTATAATTTAGATTTTAACTATAAATGTAGTTTAATTATAATACAGTTAATCAATAAATTGTGCAATAAATTAATATTTAAGCTAGAACGAGCATAATATGTTTGAGTTATAACAAATGTTTATACTGTACAGTATTTTTGAAATTATATTAATATTAAGTATATAAAATTATTATATATATATAATTTAGTAAATGAGTATAGAATCACATTTTAAAAAATCTTGTATCTAGACATTCGTTATTTTAGTTTTATTTTAGAAATCTATTAATAAATATAAGTCAATATAAATCAATATATAAGTCAATATTTGGGACATTTTTAGTCAATATCTTATTGAATATAAGACCCATTATAAATCAATATGTTTGCAGTCTCTAATAATAACATAAATAATAATTTTAATTATATGTTTAATAATTTCACTATTGTATTAATTTAACATTAAAATTTGGTCAATTATAAAATTCCTAACAAATTATTATTGCTATAAATTGCAACGAAAAATAAATAAGGAATTAAAATTAAAAAAATAAAAACATGTTAACTTTAAGTTACGCACAAACGGTTGGGACTGAGAATGTTTCTCATAAAAACTTTCAGAAACTTTCTCCATATAAATTTCTACGAGTTTCATAAATTTATAAATAAACATATTAAAAATAATTTTAAATGTAAAAAATAAATATTCAAAACAAACGCATGTGAATGCTCGGATAATTTTATTTTAATAAATTATTGTTTTCTTTAATCGCAGAATAGCAATGTTTGTACAGATTTCATACATAAATAACATTTGTCATTGTGTCATGATATAAAACCCCATTTTTCGTCTACAATGAGAATCTCATAGGGAGAATTTTTCTGAAACTTTATCATGTTTTTGAAAATTTTTGTTAATTTTCAAATACGGTAATACTAACTTAGCACTTTTATTAAACAATTTCCTTTTTATGCTCATAACTTAACGTCAATAAAAAAAATTATCTAGCTTATCGCCGCTCAATTTGTAATTTTTAAACTTACCAGTTAATTTAAAGATCAAATTTCCGTTTTCTGCTTTGCATTTAGCAATTATCATTGTATATTTAAATTTATCCTGCTTAGCGTTAAATTGTGAATTATTAAATTAAATATCGTGTGTCAGTAAAGCAGATATTAATTAAAAAGTCAATAATTTTCACTAATAATTAGTCGTGCTACATGCTCTTGTCACAGCATGTAACTTTTATACAGTTTTGTTATTTACATTAAAATATAATATAGTTTTTAAAATATAATTCATATTTATGCTTGGTAGAATTTATACGATATCATTTGCTATTATGGTTATAATCTGTATATTTTATTATATTAAATGAAAAAAAAAATTTAATATATTTTCCAGATTTTTTTTACATTATAATTATAATAAAATCCTAAATCCTATGTTAGCATTAATAAAAATCAATTAATAATTGTTTTATCAATATACGTTAAAATTATGTTTGATTGAATTTATTTGTTTTCAAGATAAAATGTTGCAATCGCTATTTTCAAGTGAGAAATATTTGTTTCTATTTTTAGTCAAGTTAATTTACCCAAATATTTATGATTTTGTAGATATTTTATTATAAAACACTAAAAATATTTCAAATAGGTTATATTTTCAAGGCTATTTATGAATATTAAAAATATTCTAATCTAAAAATTATTTGTTTTACATCATGCTTATTGTGTATAATAAATTAACTTAATATATTTGAAATTTTCATTTGTACTTTTAAAAAGTATAATTTAAAATATATTACTTTTCTGGTATTTATTATATTTGATTTTTAAACATGCCAAATAGTTTAAATTAAATTACTTTTATACTTTTATATTATGTGCTAAAAACAGAATTGTTAGCATAATAAAATATTTGTTTAAAATAATATCTAAAATCTAAATAAATAATATGTAAAATTAAAATTTAAAAATAAATGCAATAGACTAATTGTATAATTTAATTCTTAACCAGTGATCGTATAATTTGCGGAAATTAAACGCTAAAGAAATAAATGTAATTTAAAGCATGTGTTCAATCACTTGATTTCAAAAGTGATGTTTTTAAATAAATAATTTTGTTTACATATATTTGACGACAGCTTAATTTGTTTTGATATTGAATTAATACATTGGACTTAAACAATAATTTGTATATGAGTCGGGTTTGTATGATATTTAAAAATCTAATTATGGTATCCTATTATTTGTTTTATACAACTATGGGTTGAATATATTTTTAATTCTAACAAATAATAAATAAAAACTTATATAAACTGTTATAATATTATTTTTATAACTGCTGTAATTTCAAATACAATACCCTATGTTAAACTAGATTATTTTATCAATGTGTATATATTTTATTCACCTAATTAACATTTATAATAATACAATTTAAAATAAAAAGGGTTGAGTTACAAGGTAAAACTACTGTTAAATCAAGTTAGTTGCAATTTAATACATAAATTAATAATGTATATTTATATTATGTATAAAATATTTATCTTAAAATGTTAAAGATACTTATGTTGCTTTTACCCTGCAAAATATAAGTTACTGTATTGCTACTTTATTATTTTTGAATTCGTAAACATACTGTACAATATTCACATGTAAGTTTGTAAATAATTATAAGTATTATTTATAGTGAATAATCAACAGATCTATTAAGAAATAATATAAACTAATAAATATAATGTTTAGTATCAATTAAAAATTACTAAAAATAAAGTATTAATAAATACCATTAACCAGTTACTACATAGAATTATCATGTATGTATTTGATAAAATCTGTTATACAATAAATATAGCCAACAAAATTTACCCTTGATAGGCTCCAAATAGACTTTGTAAGCAAATGCTAAAAATAATTTAAGCAAAAAAATATGTTTAATAAAAGCATCAAAAAATAAAATATACAGTGTATTGAAAATAAAATATATAGTGATATCTCGAAAATAGCCTTCGAATACGCTTTCGCCAGACGTGCGGATAAGGGCTTATCGTTTGTACAGTATATTCAGAGTATATTCAGAGAATCTGTTTCTTTGTGTCGATTATGAAACACATTTATTACTCAATAATTGCTTCGGATATGCGATTACATGATAGTCGGACTAATTTTTCCCATAAATAATCAGTGATACTTTGTAACATGTTATACAAGTCATACCAACATGTGATCTCAGCATTAAAGGCACAATTTTGAATCACAACACTCATGCTTAAATAAGATTCGTTTGTTTTTATAAAAATTCATTTTTTATTATTTTCAATATTCATTGCAAATCACAGAATAGTCGAAAAATAGTAACAATCAGTTTTCACATATAAGTGAATAAAAACCGGAATTAAGAAAAAGAAATAATTTGTTTTGAAATCAAATACAACGAAAAACGGATTGTATTTCAAATATAAATCTGAAGAATGCGCTACAACTGGGAGTGAAAGCGCTTCTCAGATGACATAAGTATTGAATCATTTTAGCAAAAAATAGTTGACTTTTGATAATAAAAAAAAAGTTAATTCAAAGACAAATAAATCGCAAAAAAGAAAAAAAAAAGAGAAAAACATTAAATAAATTAATTACAAGTATTTTGTGAACATTCCTAACGAAACCCGTATATCAATTGAAATACAACTTATTGTCGTCAGTCCTGTCGATGTGGACCAAGTCGTCGGTCCACTCGAAGTCTTCGGGGTTCGGGTGCGCGTAGTCGTAGTCGGGGCCGTCGTTCGGGAACAGCTTGTGGTAGAAGTCGTGACCCATGCGATAGCGGGCGACGCGCATGTGGACCAAGTAGTCGATCATCGAGTGGAACGACTCTTTGCAGCCGTTGGTGGAGGGGCTGAATGAGGAGAGATCGCACACAACGACGCCGTCGGCGAAGCTCTGGTACTTCAGAGTTATTACTTTGTCTTTCGTTAGCTTTTCGATCAAATAGTTCGCATAACTCGACCACTCGTTCGATGCGGTCAACGGTTTGACGAAACAGAGCCGACACTCGAAGCAGAACGACTGGCGCCGGTTGAAGCCAATGATCTCATCGGTGGTCAGCCGCAGGTTGTCGACAGTCACGACCTCAACGCCGCCGAAGTCGATGAGATCCACCATCACGTTGAGCGCCGACTCCTTATGCGTGATCGCGCCGTTCGCGTTGGCGGCGCCCGACTGTCTGAGGCTCGTCTTGAGCGCCGGCAGGACTCGCACGACTCGACAGCGGCACCACTTGCCGTGAATCTGCGAATAGGCCAACACGTGTTCGTCGGGCATGAGGTCGTCGGGCGCCGGCCGGTCGGCGAACGGCGAGCGCACGACCGCCCAAATCATGTCATTCAACTCGACGAACGCGTTCTCATTGGACGCCAGACGGCAGTAGAACTTCTCGGGGTTTTCGACGTGCGTTACGATCACCGACTCGTCCCGCAGGTCAGCGCACCGAAGCATTCGCTGCCCAACACCTGTCGCTCTGTCGGCCATCGCTCGTGTGGTCGCACCGGACGGTTGTCGCGCTATCGCATCAATCGCTCGACTCGAGTCGCTCTTCGGCGCCGGTTTCGGCTCTTCGGGTCTTCGGGAGTCAACGACGAGTTGCGGACGTCTGTGGAATTGGGAACTGAATTAGTGTTTGCGACGAAAACAATGTCTCAAATGATGTAATACTAAGTTTGCGTTGGATTTGGATTTTTGCATTCGAGTCAATACATGCGACCAATGCTTTGGTTTTTTATGCTTTTAATTCCACGACTTTTCCCCGACTCGTCGGTCTGTTTGCGGTTTCCGCTCTATTTTCAGCCAATTATTTGGGGATTTCTCTCCCATTCTTAGGGTATTTCACATTTTTATGGCAATGTGTTGAACAGACTTTTAACGGAGAAATTCTTTACAAATATTACGTCAGCTTTTTAAACTTGTTGATTTAATCATATTATAGCTTATTTAAACCCAGTTGCAATGTATATTTAATCAAAACAATCATTTTTTAATTTATAAATCATTAATTTTAATATAGAAATGTAATGATTAAACATTACATTGAGTATTTAACAAAAAGCAACAAGACTGAATTTCGTTTCTAATACGTATATAAGCGGCTAATCTGGGGTAAAGATTGAGGTATTGATAAATGTAAACAAAGGGTTGGACTCGAAATGCAGGCAAATCTAGTGAACATCTAAGCGTAATGTCGAGTCACATGTGGGGCTCATGTGTCGAGTCATACACATCGACGCCAGTTAGACGCGCGCTCTAACCCGCGATTCCATTTCCACACCATTGCAGCACTTCATCAAAGGCTAAATTAATCATGCACATATTTGCGCAGTACAGCAAAGGACGCCGGTTTGGGAAAACAGCTTTCGCCAAAATGGTAATTAATCATTTCATTAATTAATAATGCTCGAGTTTGGAATAAAAACGACCTGGTTTAAAAAGTTTCAGCATTTAATACACGACTACATTGACTAACAGCGCCCTCAGTGTTAAACTTAGAAAACATTTGACTCTAATTTCGTATTCGAGTCAATAGAAAAATCAGGCATTAGTTAGTGCTTCGAACACAAAGCGGCGCCACATTTACAGTACAACTCAGCGCTTATCGGAAATGTTTAGAAATCAATGCGTTTTTTCGCCAAACAATCGACGCGTTTGTGTTTGTCGTATAAATACAATGTATTTGCGATACAACGCGTGCTTTAGATTAGAGTTAAAGTTCAATGTAATCGCAAAATGTTTGCAAACTTTACTTAATATTTAATTGTAATATAATATTAATAAAAATGTAATCAATTGTCGGAAAATGTGATACAGAGTCGGAGAAACGAAAAGATTAGAAACGAATCGAGTGTTTCAATGAGCGTCGGCTGCGATGGAGTCATACACTACGAGTGCGAAAGACGGCTATCAGTGGAAGTCAATCGACTTCACCATCAGTTCGTACAGCGATTTCGGGCCCGAATTGAATCGACCATTAATTGCATTCGTCTTCTCCTTTCAGATAATGTCAATTATGCGGTACTTCTACTCAACCACTCTTTGGATCACTTGAATGGCGCCGACAGTCACTCGTTTGACACGATTTGGAGCAAAGGTTTGTCTCCAACACAGCGCTCGATATCCTATTCACCGCTCGTTTGACCTTTACTTGACCCCAATTAACGCATGGATTAAGCATGCTAGTTGTGCTCGAAGAATATACATTGTACACGAGTCCATATGCATTAGAAATGAACATGCTTGTTTGAATATACCGTACATTTAGTCTGAACCTAATTTTAGTTTGTCTCACAAGCGCTATGAAAGGCGCACACGTGTGAGCAGCCGGTGCTGACCCAAGACTAGGTCGAGAACCCGATGTAGTTGTGAGCGATTAGTGCGGAAAGCATTGACGGATGTGTTGGAGTGGAAGTGATGAGAATACTTGCCCTCTCATAGTCTCCGGGCTCTGACTGATTAAGTTGTTTCTGATTCCCGTCCGACAGACTGTCAATGCGTTTGCAAATTGCAAATCAATTCTAACTTATAATTACAGCACAATTAGACAGTACATAAATTGCACGAATAATTGCTTTATTTCTGTCAATTTATCTTGTTAACTAGTCTTAAACTAATCAATGTGCAAATCAGATTTAAGCAGTTTTAAATGTGTGTGTTTTATATTGCTTATTAGCGGCGATAAGGGTTGCGGTGGACGGCGGTTCGCAATACCTACGACCAGAGCACCCGATTCCAGACATACTGTGCGGTGACTTCGATTCGGTGACCAAAGAGACGATCGAATACTTCCGCGAAAAGGGCACTAAAATAATGGAAACTCCAGATCAAGACGCGACTGACTTCACCAAAGCCGTCAAAATCGTTGTGAACGCGAATAACAGCGCAAACAATAACAATGTTATCGCGAGTCGAGCGCCGGTCCACTCGATTATCGCCATCTGGTCCGCGTCCGGCCGTATCGATCAGGTGATGGCCAACATCGACACACTCTATAAGATCGTCGCCGAGAATGACTGCCAATTCGTGCCCATATTTCTCGTCCAAATCAATGGCTCAATTAGTTGGCTTTTGAATAAGGTTGGAGTTGTACACTGTTCAAATTCTCAAATATTTTTAACATTGATTTAAATTATAATAATTGCTAATTATTTTGGTTTATACTTTGTTTTAATTAGTTTATGAGTTTGAATGAGTTAACTCAACATTTATAAAAGTTTATCCTACCGTAATTAGAAGTATGTGCCGCTCGTCCCGGTGCTCGTTAGGCCTGTTTGCAGCAATAGTTATGAATGTTTGCTTTTTTTAATCAAATGTTTCGTTCACTGACTTGTGTTTAGTTTTTGTTTATTTTATACTTATTTTTGCTTTAATTTTGTTTTTTATTTAGCGTTTTAAGCATTAATTGCATTTATCTATCAGTCAAAGCGAATCTCTACGGAAACGACTATCAAATACTCGATTCGATACAGCATTACGTGTTGTACTTATATCTCTGCAAATGACTATTTATACAGTATATCGAAAAATAGTGTTTAAAGAATAAAAGAAACTATAAAAGACAATATCAGATACGGCACGCATTTAATTGGCTGATAAGACCCGAGATTTGCATTTAAATTGCCTTTAATTAGCTTTTAGTTCGAAAAGAATGTAAACTTTTATTCTTTTTCCATCTCTTTTCGTGTTTTAGATTTGATTTTGTTTTTACAGATTTTATATTTAGTGAATATTTTCTCCAAATTCTAATTTTGAATTAAAATTTTTATGCTTTTTCTGTTGGAAAGATTGTTACCGGCTGATTTTTCATTTGATTTTTTGTTTAATTAAAAGTTTTTTGGAATATAAGATAATTTATTCGCAGAAAAAACAAATGAAACGCTTTTTGCGATTCAATGCTAATCTGAAAATACAATTATTTGGAGCTTTAATTAAAACACTTTTTCCGCTCTTTTTTGTTAAATGTTTTGTTATCTTTCATTAATTAAACTTGTATTTCGTTTTTCCCGATTTGATTGCACCGATCGGTGTTAGGGCTGTCACGTGATTGAGTCGAACCCGCAGTCGAAGTGGTGTTCGCTGATACCCGTCGGCTGCCCGTGTCGTGTGACGACCGCCGGCTTTCGCTGGAATCTCGACCAACAGGTGCTGTCGTTCGGGACACTCATCAGCAGTTCGAATGAATTCGACAAAAACGAGAAGTTTGTGCGAATAGAGACCGACAAACCGCTGCTCTTCTCCTATGATATTTCAAAGTCTAATCAGATTTAGTCGTCTATTGAATTGCAATTTTAACGCCAAATGTTGACAAAACTTATAGTATTTTAATACTTGTTATTCACACTTAAAAGTCATTTATTGATAACTTATTATATTTAGTCATATTCTTAGTGTTAATTAATTTTGTTTCGCGATATTGTTTAGTGATATTTGTAAGTCATTTGCATTTTGTTACTTAAGTCAAATACACTGATTAATTGTGTTCGCGAAATGAGGAGTATATTCTAATCGGATAACTAGGTTTACGAATAAGTATTAAACTGTTTAAATTTATTGTTTGTTTTTTCTTGGGCATAATTTATTTAAAATTTTACAAATTGTTGAATGCTTTTTGAATAAATACATACTTTTATAAAATTACAAATCGTTTAACGAATTTATTTTTGTGTTTTGTATAACGAATCGATGTTTTCAGCGAATAATTAATGTTTGAAATGGATTTCGTAATCTTTCATCGGCTCTGACTATGACTGCGAGTAAGGCCTATATGAACAGTCAGCCTCTGCCAGCCCCACAAGCACCAGCACCCACATGCTTTTTGCTTAATTTATTTCGGTGATTTACTTATACAGTATGAATTTTTATTTCAAAATAAACTGCATTTTTTAGTTTTGTGTAAATTTTATTTATATTTTAATATTTTCATTCATTAACTAATAATCCATTATTGAATACCGTAATTAGTTAAATAACCATGCTAAACACTTTAAATGGTATAAAAACTAAACTAACTACAAGTTTCATTATTTACTAATATGAAATCACCATCTCATTATTTTTATCATGTCTCTAGTGATAGAATAATAATTAATCTATAAATTAACCATTTTATAAATTTGTCTAAAATTTTCAAATATGATTACCGGTAAATTGTGCTAAGTACATTACAATATCTTAGTATATTACCGGTAGCTTAATTTTACATGTACACACTCGCAGATTGAAACATTTCAAAATCAATTGAAAAATGGTTTTAAAATATCAATTATATGAATAATTAAGTCGAGTTTCAAAACACTTTATTATATCAAAAATAGTTTATAAATTGATCATGTAATTGAAAATTAATTTCGAATTAATCAATTTGTGATCAAACAAATGTCTCAATTTTTTACCCAATCGTATAATTAGGAGAAAGAAAAATAATTTTATAAAATATATAATTAGTTGAAATTTTTTATCGATCGCCTCTCAGGCTATCGAATGCAATGCAGTGTTCGTATTGAAAAAAAACTTTTTTATTGCGTTATTTGTCAAACAGATTGCGATCGGTATTGCAATTAATTGATTGAATACTTCTATGCATTGATTATCTTATTGATAGCGTTTAACTACACTGCACTTTTTTTTATATTAAACTCTTTTTTTTCGGTAATTGCTTTCACATTACTGTTGGCGTTATCGCAGACAATCATATGGCGAAGGAATGCCTTTCGTAACCCCAGGCCTGTTGTTCGGCGCGTATTGTTGCCGTACCACCCGAAGTGGCATGCTAGTGCTAGTGCCATGCTAATGCAAACATGCGTTCGAGTACACTGATCAATTGTTTCTTAAGATTTTTTTCATTCGTTATTTTGATAATGCGCAATTCATGCGCGATTTTATTTTTTACATGACGTTTAAATGCTTTTGTCTAATCGGCGCGTTTTTGCCATGTTAGATTCATGAACATGAAGAATGCGAAAACAAAACAAAATTCTGGCCATAAATCAGTTTAAACATTGTATACCTCTGAGTTCGGGACACTTTTTTAGAGGTTTAATAAAAAAGATTCGCTTTTTATCTCAAATTTATTAGTATTAAGAACTGCGAGAAATGTGTCCTCAAGTGTCGAGACTTTCTAATATATCGCTGCAATAGTTGTTAATTCTTTAACTATGTGTTAATGTGAGGCCAGGAATGCATGCGTTTTAATCCGCAAACCGTTATTTGGAAAAATTAATTTAAATCTAAGATAATATTTGTTTTATCAAGCTGCTTGCATGCAATATGAATCTAAAAATTATTCAAAGTTTTTACTTGGCGAAAGCTAAAGTTACAATTGTTTTTGTAAATTGTTTGCGATTGTCAGATTAACAATGATAGAATATTTAGTAATTAGTGAGTGCTTTAAATGCCGAGACATTTAAACGCACAAAAATTATACAGTTTAAGGTTAAAAATATAGAGTTGAAATAGAACTGTCTAGTTTAATTTTAGATTCGAAAACCTCACATCGAATAGACAGCAAATACCTACTACTGTGTAATGGATTAGCGCGTCTGAGACGACAGGCTGTCTGAGCGAAGATCGCCAAAAAAAACTGACTTGTTAATTGATGTTCAATGCTCAAAATAGTTCATATTCGCACTAAATGCACGCAAAAGAGTTTATGTAAAGTTTAAACGCTACGCAAATTAAATGCGTTTACCATGGTGTTATCTGTAAAGAATGTTTTTTAGATTAAATTTGTTTGCTTTTCATTGAACTATTTTTTTAATCACAGATTCTGTAAATAACTAAACATTTATTTTGTGTTAACTTTTTTTTTGTTATTCAAACAACAATTTTGACATAAATTTCATGCGAAAACACAAACAAATTGTGAAATAAATATGATTTCAATGCAAATAGTACTGTGCACTCGAAGTGTACTGTTCAATGTGTGCCGAACTAATTGTTTTGAGCAAAAAAATATTAAATCGATAACTAATCAAGTTATTAGTCATTTGCATATTGATTAAACAATATTGATAAACTATACTTTCAAACCCAATAAGTTTGATTGATTAAATTAAATTTATTTTTATGAAAACTTAACTAGATTAAATGTCGTGTAACTATGCACCTAGTGCGTAATATAAATTTCACCCTGCACCAGACTTAATGGCAAATTACTCGCAACAACTCGTTAAATTAGTTTATTTACAGTATAAAAATGCACTTGTACAAAGTATATTCATTATGCCTACACGTATATTTTTCAATTAATTATTTTAATCAGCAGCTTTAACACCTTTATCGAAATATAAAAATAAAAAGTGTTTTTGCGATAATAAATGGCAAAAAATTTGCATTGTCTTATTATTGATAAATCACTAAAATTTTTATCAATTAATTTATTCATGTTCAAAAAATTTTCCATTAATATTCAAATCCGAAAATCTGTAAGTAAATTGACTCGTTTTTCAAATGTGCCATGCTAAAATATTCATTGAGCATTAAAATCCACTCATTTCGCTGCAAATAAATATAAAAGCCAATTTTAATATTCAAAACATATTTTATTTTTACTTTATTATTATTTATTACTAAATTTAAACAAGTTTAGTTTTTGAAAACATAAAAAACAATTCGATTAAATATTGGAGCAATAAATGTGATAAAAACATTAACTTCTAAACAAAAACAAAAATACAAACAAAACAAAAAAAACTTAACATTAAAAATATGCGTAACATATATGAGATTTGAATAACATTTTTGGGCAAAAAACGATTTTATATACCGTATAAAATAACATGAAAATTCAATATAAAAATAATACTGAGATTTTGGTGAGAATTAGACATCATATTGAGTGCAGATTTAGACTATTGTTATAATAATTACTATTAGTATAACTATTATTATTAAGATTATTATTGGCGAAACTATTGCTAGTGTTATGATTAGTGCAATTCGTATTGCCGTTGTGAGCGCTAACGG
Source organism: Metabelba pulverosa (assembly GCA_034697605.1). Classification (NCBI taxonomy): domain Eukaryota; kingdom Metazoa; phylum Arthropoda; class Arachnida; order Sarcoptiformes; family Damaeidae; genus Metabelba; species Metabelba pulverosa. The sequence continues at coordinate 373 of JAQIXC010000397.1, read as the reverse complement.
AGTAGTGATTGTTATTCTCGTCATAATTCGTATGAAAATTCGTGTAATTATTGGCGAAACTATTGATGGAATGCTTGCAAATCGATTCGTGTGTCGACAACACATTCATCAGTTGCTGACATTCCAGTCGCAACTCTTCGATCTCTTTACGCATTTGTGCGTTATTTACTTGCAATGACTCCGATTCCTATAGCGAAAAAATTAAGCAAGACGCAATCAAAATCCGAAATTCCTGCCATTAGTATTGACTTCAGCCAAACGAATTCATACCTAACGTTAGTTTAGGTATAGTTTGTATATTATGTATAGGTTTTCAAAACCATAATTATGTACTAAATATATGGTAAGAATAATATACATTCTTATCGTATAT
>JAQIXC010000396.1:0-28528 GCA_034697605.1 Metabelba pulverosa | reverse complement strand
ATTTTTATTTTAATAATAAACACTTATAAAATTAACATTGCTAATTTTAATATTTCTAAACATTGCATTTACTATTTAGTATTTATTAAATTAAGAATTTAGCAAAATAAATTCTAAAAAATACATAAGTTATCACGGTACTATTTTTATTAATATGTGTCAGTTTATACTGTATAATATAAATAAAATAAAATAATTGATCTAGATAAATACGGCGGTGGCCTCGGACCCAGTTGCTTTGACGCAAACGATCGGTGCAAACCGTGCTGCGCCGGACTAACATGCCAGAAACTGGACCGAGCGGGCAAAGCGGGTTGGGCGGGTCGATGCGCGCCGGAGTGCGCCGACTCGGGCGCGACATGCGGGCCCGATCTACCATGCTGCGACGTGGGCCAGGAATGCCACGACCACGTATGCGGGCCAGCGTGCGGCGACCCTGGCGAAACTTGCAACGCGGCCGGCGCGCCCGCCTGCTGCACCGGACTCCTGTGCGACACCGATACCGCAAACCCGACAGCGCCGGGCGTATGCAGAGCCTGTTCGGCGCACGGCGAGGGCTGCGACGAGGCCGACGGCCTCGCCTGCTGTGCCGACTCGTTTTGCTACCGAAACCGATGCGTGTGCCAGGGCGCCGGCAGGGACTGCGGGACACTGTATGGTATTGTATGCTGCCCCGGCCTCAGGTGCCCAAATGCGTACGCAGGCTTGTGCGAGCCCGTTACGCAACTCTAGACCACGGGCTTCCACATGATACTTTCTTATTAGAATGGTGAAAATATTTGTTATATCATAATTAAATTTATAATCGTAATCTAGTTTTACTAGTTTATTAAAGGACTTTCGTAAATAAGCCTATTTAGTAGTTTATCATGTTAATTTGAAAGATCTAATTAAAAGTCAAATTGTGCAGTTGGTACCATAATTTTTATTTTGATAGTTTTTGAGATATTGGAAATCTAAATTTCGATGTCTATGGGATTTATCCCAAAATAGCCATTTTCAACCCCCGATTTGAGTGCCTTCCCCAAAATATTTTTAGATGAAAATTTTTTTGGGGCATCTACAAAGTATAAGGATGTTTTCTAGTTGGGTTTCAAGTTGCATTCAAGAGGTTTTTTGGTAAATTAATAAATAAAATTTTATATTGAAGTGATACATAACATGACCAAACACTACCTCCACTTAAGGCAAAAAATCGTCTTCAATATAAAACTTGTTTTTAATATTTTTATTGCTATTAACTCAATATTTAATTTAATAAACACAAATATTTGTGTAAATATAACTTCCAGCAATTTTTATTGTAATTTTGACTAAATTCAAGCAATTTTACAAGTCATATATTTCGAGTGTCATATATTATGCCAACTGTGGCATGATTAGTTTATATAACTGATTGTACAACTGTACATTTCAAGCCTTATATATTTCTACTTTTTTAAAAACATAATTTTAAAAAGGATAAAGGTATAATATATGTATATATACTTACAGTGAATAAATTACGGTAAAAATATTAAAAACAAGTTTTATATTGAAGACTATTTTTTGCCTTAAGTGGAGGTAGTGTTTGGTCATGTTATGTATCACTTCAATATAAAATTTTATTTATTAATTTACCAAAAAACCTTTTGAATGCAACTTGAAACCCAACAGGAAAACATCCTTATACTTTGTAGATGTCCCAAAAAAATTTTCATCCAAAAATATTTTGGGGATAGCACTCAAATCGGGGGCTATTTTGAGCTAAATCCCATAGACATCGAAATTTAGATTTCCAATATCTCAAAAACTATCAAGGTAAAAATTATGGTATTAACTGCACAATTTGACTTTTAATTAGATCTTTCAAATTAACATGATAAACTACTAAATAGGCTTATTCACGAAGGTCCTTTATAAATTTGAAAAATGTCTGCATGTCTAATTTTATCTATTGTTTATTTATTTAATTTAACATGTATTTTATGCAAAAATATTTTATTATTGGATATTTGCAAAGTATTGTACAATACTAAAATATAATTAACATAGTTGCATTAAATAACAAGATTATTTTATTAAATTATTGATAAATTAATTACCATTAGTAAATCGAGAAATATAATTTGTTAAATTAAACGCAATTAGTTCATCTACTAAAATTATTTTTATAAATGTTTTATTTATAAATAAGCTTGATATACAAAGTACCAACATTGTTAGGACAACTAATTGTTTGTTAAATACTTGATTACCTCATAGTTAAATTACTTAGTTCACATTTTACTGTAAATTAAGCATGCGAAAAATAAAAGTCAATAGTAAAATTTTTTAAGACATTGTAATTATTAACTAATTACTTATAGCTTGTGTTACAAACTGTACATGTTTAATTGTGCTTTTTTGAAATGCATATTATAAAAGAGCTTGTATAGCAATTGGTCTACTCGATTGTCAAGTCTATATTTAGTATTTCTTGAAACTAAACTTGAATACTTTTTTAAAATAAATTAATCAGTACAGTCTAATTATTATATTGTATAAAGAATATGTTCACAAACAAATATCTATATAAAATCATTCCAGTCCGATATTACCCAGCATATAGATTGCCTTTATATTGCATCTATACACTTCCTTGATTTAAAATATTTATTGTTACTTATTTAATTTATTATTATTATGCACAGCATATTTACATGATTTGAGCATGATTTTTAACTCGCATTTATAATGTTAACATTCACTATGTCAATTATGTCACTGTTACTTTGTTGATTAATCAGTAAACTTTAAATTATGATTTAAACAATAAACATAAACATCGCACAAATAAAAATCCAGTTTATTTAATTATATAAATATAACAGCCTTTTATAAGTAAAAAAACAACAAGTTAAATATAAGTTAATATTGATCATTTATAAACCAATTTTTAAATTCAAATTAGACGTAAACTTCAACCGGAATTTTCTACTTTCATAAATACAACATGCCAATTATAAGGCGCATTTATTAATACTTATTTAAAATAATTAAAAACAACAATGTAAAATAAAATTAATTATGTAAATTTTAAATAATATGGTAATATTTAAACTAACTGACAAATACAGTATAAATTTACAATTTAAACAATCTGCCAAGGTTATTGACACCTTGTTGTGCCAAGTTCACAGTGCCATCCACCACGTTTCTACCGGTGCCGAACGCACCGCTGAATAAACCGGCGCTCACTTGCAAAGCACCGGTTGCCACACCACCGGCGCTGTCCACGATATCGCCGGCTGTCCGGCCACCAGTCACGGCGTTTAAAATACCTTGTATAATTTATTTTTTAATTAACAAAATTATACCTGGTTAATTATTTTTAAATACTCACCAGATGTTAGTCCAGCGCTGGTTCTGATCGCATAGTCGGCGACGTTAGCGCTCGTGTCGACTGCCGTTTGATCCAAACCTAGTTTAACGCCAAATACACTGTTCACGAGTGAAAGTACACTGTTTATTAGTGAGCTCACTGTTCCATTCCCATTCTCCATTTGTGAGCTTGCTACTGCGGCTACTGCGGCAAATAGCATAAGTTTAAACATTTTATTAATTTAATTTATATTATTATTAGATTATTAGAAATATAATGCTTAAAATTTTTTGTGAAAGAATTAAAAGTTGTTTTAACTTTTCTTATATATATTTGGATTTTGTATAAGTTTTAGCATTCAATTTTTAATGTACAGTATATAAATGTATATAAATATAAGCTAAATACTTATATAACTTAAATATAATTTTTCAATGCAGTGTTTGTTTGCCTATGACCATGCTAATCAATAAAGTATTGTATTCATGCATGCATAAATACTAACCTTATAGATAACCTAAAATTCAATATCATCTGTATAATTTTTAAATCAACTTATTTATTTATACATTTGAGATAGTGTTATGAGTAGTAAACATTTAAATAATTACATGTTTTTAATTTCAACAATGAATCAATCAACTAACCTTAATTAATAAATAATTGGCCAATTTAATTAAATTGTTATTCATAATTTATCAAACAAATAATAGCATTATCATTAATGCTTTACAACAAACTAATACACGAAATATTGTCATTCTTAATTTATATTTAATAATACCAATAATATCCGCTCAAATATTATACTGTATTATAAAAATATGTTACGAATAGAGATTTTAAAGTAATGTATTTTTAATTAATTTTTTTGCAAAAATACATTTTATTATTATGTATGCTCAAAATATAGACGCATCTTTTCACAAATTATTTACGTAAAATGCTTTAATTTAACAAAATCATACATTTTTTAAAACATATCCAATTTGTTTAGTCTAAAAGTGGCGATTTTTGTTGTAAATAAATAATTAAAACAAGTAATATTTTTTATTTTAATTCTGTACGCATTGTCGCCACTGTTTGGACACACATTCGAAGCGAAACGAGTCCTCAAACGACAAGAACTGCAGAATCTCTTCGCGTAAGTCATCGCCGAATCGCGACATCGAGTCTCTCAGCCGTCCGTCACTTCTGAACTCACTTTCAAATGATTTCCGTTTGTCCGGCGTTTCGACGACAGCCGACGAACCGATTCTTAGCTTTTGTTTCAATGCTTTATATAAAAACATTTTTCGTTTTGTATTATACTGTAAACCCAATAATAAATTACATAACAAATCAATTCTATTTAAAAAAAAAATATCCACGTTAAATTAGCAAGGCATATAATTTAAAATAATAATTAAAACTGCTTATACATTGTAATATTATAAGTAGTTAGTATTTATAAACAGTTAATTTTAAAATATATTAAATAAAATAGCAGCAATATTTTGAAAATCTGGTAAACACATTGAATAAGCATGTGCAAAATGTTTGGGTAAAATCGATAATAATATTATAAACGCTGACAACAGATGACATTGAATTCGGTGTTTTATTCTTTGCACAAAAATTGCAAACTTCTAATAGATAAACATTTTGGTGTAATTCTTTGACTTTTAGCGCAACTAATAATATATATTTATCTATTTTTTATAAATATGTTCTATGTTATATATTTTAAAAATTATAGCTTAAAGTTAGAATCATGATAAAATAACAAAATTAAAATATTAAAACGAAGCTATTTATCGATATTTGTTTATATAAAACATTCTAACTATTTTATGTAAGAATATGTTTTAATTAATTATAAAATAATGCATACCAAATATAAGTTTTATAATTAATTTTACTTCTGCACTTTAATTACACAACTCTTATTTTAATTGAATATTTAGTTGTACATTATAATTTAATAATTTATATAAAATTGTATAATAATAAATATAAGCATTAATTACATAGATTGTTTTTTAAATACTTTATTATTAAAAAAAATACCATCTATAATAAATTTAGAAACAATTGGTATTAATAATGTTTTTATGCTATTTTTAAAATTTATAAATGAGCAAAATAATTTGATGTTAAAATAATACTATCTTAATTTATTTTAACAACATATGCTATTTATCAGTATATATTTACATAGAACTCTAAATATATATATAATGTTATATAAAATTCATTATTTCAATGTACACATTTATAATCACGTAAATAACTATTATAAAATAATATATGAAAATATACAAGTTAACAAGTATAAATTGATTATATAAAATAAATACTATAAATATATCATAAAATATTTACTGTTTATACAATCGGATAGCGATATTGAAAACTCTCACTTATTTATTAAAACTAATATTAGTTACATATTAGTTTTTATTATCGTTTATCTTTATAAAAAATAGCAAAATGTAATTTATTACACGTCCGGGTCAGCATCGGAACACTCGCTTTACTCACTTTCGGCCCATTTTGGCAAACGATAAATGTGCGCAAATACCGCAGTTTCGACGCCGAACGCAACGCAACGTACGTTATATTTGCGTTACTTATCGACAAATACCGCAAATTCGGTAAATGTTTGTCGATATCGGCGCAGAACTCGTCTTTAATTCTTGCGATTGGATCACAACTTTTGGATTCGAGCGACAAATGCGTTAAACGCGTTAATCCACACAACGCTCGACTGTAGAGCGCGAACTGATACGCGTTTGCGTCGCAAAACGCGAAATACATGTCGAGTCGCGTCACGCGCGCGAAGTGCCGCTCAATCGCGCGAATCGTATCGAAAAGATCGCTCAAATCCATATAATACGTATCGGTAACGCTCGATTCGGCACCCGTCCCACTCGATTTCCGCCAACAGTTTGCCGATCGCCGGGTTATTATAGACCCAGTATTTGAGCCGCAACTCGACTAACGCCGACATTCGCGACAATCCGTTCGCCAACGCATCGAACGCACTGTCAGTCATATAATTGCGAATCAATACGAAAATACTTTTTAAACTCATTTTGCAGTTATCGGCGAATACGGCGAACGCCGCCGAGTCGTCGCTCGTGTACTTAAACTCAAGTTTCGCCAACTTTTGCGTTAAAACCAATTGATTGTCGCAATCCATGAATAGGTCGGCGAACGCGAAGTCAAGTATCGACAGGCGTTTTAATTTCGGACACATCTGCAGACATGTCTGCGCCGGCGTTATCGCCTCCATATCGGGCCAATTGACGGTTTCGAGGTTTGGGTGAAATTTCGCGAATAGCGCCGTAACGGTGGCCGGCGCCGCCTGCAATCTACCACGGCAAGTAGACACGCAAAACACCGGCAACCAGATTGCGGTCAGCGTTTCGCGTGACTTCACGATCGCCACCAACAGTGCATTTGTCACCGATTTCTGGTCGGAATAAATGAATTGAATTTCGCGAATGTTTTCGCACTTTCGAAGTATTGACTCGAATGCCAATACGTTTAGTGAACGCCGTTTCCGTCCACACAGTCTATACACTAATCCATTGCTGATTACGAGTCCGTATTGTCGTCTGTGAACGCATTGTCGCCACTGTTTGGCCACCGATTCGAAGCGAAACGAGTCCTCAAACGACAAGAACTGCAGAATCTCTTCGCATAAGTCATCGCCGAATCGCGACATCGAGTCTCTCTTCCGTCCATCACTTGTTAACTCATTTTCAAATGATTTTCGTTTGTCCGGCGTTTCGGCGACACTCGCCGAACCGATTCGTAGCTTTCGTTTTAACTCTTTATATAAAAACATCATTCGTTTCGTACTATACTGTCATGTGCCGATTTCGCCCGTTATGCTAATCTGTTGTGCGGAACGGCGAAATCGCACAGACGTCGTTTTGTGTCGGCACACGGCCGAGTCTCGCGATTGCGAACATTGTATTCAAGATTGTAGAAAGTGCGAACTTCGCGAAGTCAAACGTAAAAGTTGAACAAAATCTGAAACATCGTGATCGCGACCAGTGATGGTATGACTTCGCGATCACGAAATGAATAAACTTAATTTATGGATTCACTTTAGATTAATGACTGTATTTAATGATCACAATTAATGCGCAACGGATTTACAAAATTAATTAACAAATAAATTTAACTGTGCACAGATGAATAATTAATGACTTTACATTTGCCTACTGATAATTAAAATGGCATGCTCTCCCCTCCTGTAGAGGAGTGAGAGGAGAAGCTTACTGCAGACCTGTCTCTTTCGAGTGCTAAGGCATGACTACTCCTCTAATACAAAATTCAATTTTTTATATAGTTTTCCTAAACTCAATGTCATTGATGTTTCGACTTTTACGCGTCACTAACTCAATATCGTTGCCTGGAATGCTGTTAGTTAGTTAGGAATGGAGTAGTTAGTATTTATTAGTAGTTAATTTTAAAATATATTAAATAAAATAGCAACAATTTTGTAAAAATCTTGTAAACACATCGAATAAGCATGTGCAAAATGTTTGGGTAAAATCGATAATATTCTTATAAACGCTGACAACAGATGACATTGAATTCTGTAATTTATTCTGTGCATAAAAATCGCAAACTTCTAATCGATAAACAGTTTGATGTAATTCTTTGACTTTTAGCGCAACTAATAAATTATAATTATTTACTTTATAAAGATGTTTTAACGTTAGGATCATGTTAAAATAACAAAATTATAATATTAACACAAAAAAGCATATTTATCGATATTTATTTATAAAAAAACATTCTAGCTTTTTTATGTAAAAATATGCTTTAACCAATTATAAAATAATGCATATTAATTTCAAGTTTTAAAATTAATTTTACAATACAGCTCTTATTTTAATTGAATATTTAATTGTACATTATAATTTAATAATTTGTATAAAATTGTATAATAATAAATATAGGCATTTCTTACATAGACTGTTTTTTTTAAATATTTTACTATTAAAAAAGCACTATAAATTTATAAAACATTTGTATTAATAATGTTTTTATGCTATTTTAAAAATTCATTAATGAGTAAATTAATTTTATGTAAAATTAATAATATATTAATTTATTTTAATAACATAAGTAATTTATCAGTACATATTTACATAGAACTCTAAATATACAAAGTATATAAAATATTATATTAAATTCAGCATTTAAATGTACACATTTATAATCATCTAGATCATCTTTATAAAATGTTATAATATAAAAAAATAAAAGTCAACAATTATAAATTGATTATATAAAATAAATGCTTTAAATATATCATAAAATATTTACTGTTTTTACAATCGGCAAGCGATATTGACAACTTGCACTTATTTATTAGAACTAACGTTAGTTACATAATAGTTTTTATTATCGTTTATCTTTATAAAAAATAGCAAAATGTAATTTATTACACGTCCGGGTCAGCATCGGAACACTCGCTTTACTCACTTTCGGCCCATTTTGGCAAACGATAAATGTGCGCAAATACCGCAGTTTCGACGCCGAACGCAACGCAACGTACGTTATATTTGCGTTACTTATCGACAAATACCGCAAATTCGGTAAATGTTTGTCGATATCGGCGCAGAACTCGTCTTTGATTAATGCGATCGGATTACAACTATTGGATTCGAGCGACAAATGCGTTAAACGCGTTAATCCGCTCAACGCTCGACTCGAGAGCGCGAACCGAAACGCGTTTTCGTCGCGAATCGCGAACTTCATGTCGAGTCGCGTCACGCGCGCGAAGTGCCGCTCAATCGCGCGAATTGTATCGAAAAAATCGCTTAAATCCGTAAAACACGTATCGATAGCCAAACGCTTTATTCGGCACCCGTCGCGGCCGATTCGCGCCAACAATTCGCCGAACGCCGGGTTATCGTAGATCCAGTACTCGAAGCGCAACTCCACTAACGCCGACATTCGCGACAATCCGTTCGCCAACACATCGAACGCCTCGTCCGTCATATCATTGCAGATAAATACGAAAATACTTTTTAAACTCATTTTGCAGTTATCGGCAAACACTGCGAACGCGTTCGCGTCGTCTATCGTGTACTCGAACTGAAGTTTCGCCAACTTTTGCGCTAAAATCAATCGATTGTCGCGATCGGCGAAGATATCGGCGAACGCGAAGCCGAGAGACGACACACGTTTCAATTTCGCGCACATCTGTAAGCATGTCTGCGCCGACGCCGGCGACAGTCCGTCGAAGTCGGACAAGAAGATAGTGTCGAGGTTTGGGTGAAATTTCGCGAACAGCGCCGTAACGGTCGTCGGCGCCAACTGCGCGTACGCCGGGACGTGAATTGCAGTTAATGTTTCGCACGATTTCTCGATCGACACGAACAGCGCATTTGTGTGCGATTTGTCGTAAAACGCGTAATCAGTGCTGAAGTGTATTTCGCGTATGTTTTCGCACTTTCGGAGTATGGACTCGAATGCCGTGACGTTCAGTGAATGCCGTTTTCGACTCAATTTTTCGATTAATTGTCCGTTAATTTCGAGTTCGTATTGTCGTCTGTGAACGCATTGTCGCCACTGTTTGGCCACCGATTCGAAGCGAAACGAGTCCTCAAACGACAAGAACTGCAGAATCTCTTCGCATAAGTCGTCGCCGAATCGCGCGAATGATTTCCGTTTAAATCGCGTTTCAGTCGACGAACCGATTCGTAGCTTTCGTTTCAATGCTTTATATAAAAACATTGTTTTTATTGTTGTTTTGTATTATTAATTCAAATATTTATTTAAAAATCAAATTATATTTATAAAAATGTATTTACTATAAATTGATATAGTAAATAAGTTTAAATTATAATAATTAATACTAATATAAAACAGTCAGTTAATTATTAATTAATTTTAGTATGTTTACTATGAATAAAATATCAACAATTTGTTGTGAATGTTGTAAACATTTTGAAAAGACGTGTATAAATATTTGAGTAAAAAAATCAATAATATTCTTATAAACGCCGACAACAGATGACATCCAATTCTGTGTTTTATTCTGTGCACTAAAATTGCAAACTACTAATCGACAAACAGTTTAATGTAATTCTTTGACTTTTAGCTCAACTCTCGTGAATCGCATTTATTTTCTTTTTTTTATATTTTAGTTTTTATTTAATCATATTTTGGAATAACAAAATCATAATATTTTTAAGATTGAAACATGCTATTTATCAATGTATATTCACTATGCTCAAAAACATTAATACGGTATAGAATATCGTATTTATAAAATAAAATAATTAAACAAACTAATAATTTATAATTGTAAAATAAAGTTTAATAAAAATGAGCATTATAATTAATTTTATTAATTATATCCAATGTTTATTTTTAAATTTTAATACATTTATAAAATGAAGTAGTCTATATATAAAATCAAAAAGTATCAAGTGATATTTATAAATACTATAAATACATAGTAAAATGTTTACAGTTTAAACAGTCTTCCAACGTTGTTGACTCCTTGTTGTGCCAAGTTCACAATACTTTGCAACAAGTTTCTACCGGTGCCGAACGCGCCGCTCACTAAGTCGGCGCTCATCTGCAGCGCACCGGTCGCCGCACCACCGGCACCGTCCACGACATCGCCGGCTACTTGGCCACCCGGCACATTCCTTACAATAGCTGTAAGAAATTTATATGTTTAATTAATTAATTTAGCATGTTATTTTTATGCTAACCCGATGTTAGTCCAGCGCTGGTTCTAATCGCATAGTTCGCGACGTTAGCGCTCGTGTCGACCGCCGTTTGATCCAAACCTAGTTTAAAACTAATTATGCCGTTCACGAGTGAAAGTACACTGTTTATTAGTCCGCTCACCGTTCCATTACCATTCTCCACTTGCGAGCTTGCTACTGCGGCAAATGCGGCAAATATTAAGATTCTAAACATGCTTAGTTTTTGTATTATTATTTTATATAAATATTTAATATTATTATAAATTTCACTTATTTTAAAGTTAGCTTTTAAAGTATTTTATTGCTTCTATAACTTGTTAGCTTTTATTTGAGTTCTATCATACTATTTTAGCTTTCTATAAAATACTAACTATTAAATATAACCTTTCAATATTAGTTTTTTTATTTGCCTGTTACCATGTTAATTGGGTAATTAAATAAATCATTGTATTTATAAAAGCATCTATTTTAAATAACAATGCAAATTTTATTAATTAATATAAATTCAATATCATCGGTATTGTACATAGATAATGTTATTTAAATATTTACGCATGAACAATTAAATGGAAAAACAACATTCCTTTAATAACCTAGTAGCAACTGGTAATTAAGCTTAATATTTATATAATCAATCAACAATACTGTAGAACTCATATTAACTGAATAAAGTTAGCACGAAATTCAAGACCTCGACAACATGCACATTTATTTGCCTTGCAAATTTTTTAAATTTTGTTCACACTAAATTACTTGTATTGGCAAAATTCTTTCATGTTTACGTTCAAACGGTTAACTAGCGTTATTTTTTTTAACTAATAACGGGTATCAATAGCTATCAGCATGAAAGTAGTACCGGGCTAACTTTTTTTTGTATGTATGAATATTTTAGTTAATTATGCATCAAATTAAATAAAATTAATAAAAGTTTTATGTGTAGATAAAATAACTCTAAATTTTGCAATTAACTTGGTTAATTATCATACCATAAAAAAATATACTTAATAAACAATATTTTTTATTATTATTTAGCAAATATATTTAATTGCAAACATAATGTTTTAATTGTTGTACGCGCGCGACGCGATTCAAATTGACTTTTGTAGACTCATATCATGCACAATTTTATATCCGTCAAAATTTACAACACGCTGACTAGAGATGACATTGAATTCTGTGTTTTATTTTCATTCTGTACAAACAAAATCGTAAACATATGAATAATAACCGGAATTATTTTATTTAATTTAAATATATGCTCTAATATATTTTTTATTTGAATAGTTTTATTTTAATTCAGCAAGTGACAAAAATTAATATTTATTTTGTATATTATATAATAATTTATATTAACAAGTAAAATATTTAATTTAACAAAAATACTTTATTATAATTCTAGTAATAATAATACAGTAGAATAATCAATAGTAATACAGTAAACACATTATTTTTTGTTTAGGATTATTTATTGCTTGCTTAAGTTTATAGTGAGCTAGTATTGATTTTAGTGATTTTATAAATATAGTAATTTATTATATAACATTATAATAAAAAAAAAAAAAAACGCTCGCGCTCTTGTTTGAAAGGGCCGAGCTAGATTAAGCTCGAAGTTAAAAATTTATCAAACTTGTTTATTTATTTTCACATAATGAAATTGCTTATTTCAGAAAAAATAGTTTAATAATCGTTTTTGTCGATAGAACGTAACCGAATGTAATTTTCGACACTCGCGGGCCAGCGCCGAAACACTCGATTTACTCACTTTCCGCGCGTTTCGATAGACAATAAATGTTCGCAAATATCGCAGTTTCGACACCGACTGCAACGCCGCGTCCGTTATATTCGCGTCGCTTATCGACAAATAGCGCAAATTCGGCAAATGTTTGTCGATGTCCGCGAAGAACGAGTTTGCGATTTCCATACCTTCAGTACTACTTTTGAATTTAATCGACAAATGCGTTAAACGCGTTAATCCGCTCAACGCTCGACTCGAGAGCGCGAACCGAAACGCGCTTTTGGCGCAAAACCCGAAGTCTAGGTCGAGTCGCGTCAGGCGCCCGAAGTGCCGCGCAATCGTCTCAATCGTATTCAGAAAATCGCGTAAATCCGTAAAATACGTATCGATCGCCAAACGCTTCAATCGGCGTAAGTCGGGGCCGATTCGCGCCAACAGTTCGCCGATCGCCGCGAAACGCATGAAAAACATGAAACGCAAGTCGACTAACGCCGACATTCGCGACAATCCGTTCGCCAGCACATCGAACGCCGTTTGCGGCAAATCTTTCCAAATGTTCGCGAAAACGCATTCGAAACTCGCGCCGCAATTATCGGAGAGCGCGGCGAACGCGGCCGCGTCGCCGCTCGTGTAGTAGAACTCGAGTTTTGCCAACTTTTGCGTTAATATCAATCGATTGTCGCAATCCATGAATAGGTCGGCGAACGCGTAGTCGAGAGTCGACACGCGTTTTAATTTCGGGCACATCTGCAGCCATGTCTGCACCGCATTTGCCGGCATTTTGTCGTCCGTCCACATTATATATTCACCCTGGCATAATGATAAAGTTAGCAAGAACGCAATCCAGTTTAATATTTGTGCTTGATTAAATTTCTACGTGGCGCGATTAAGGGTGTTTATCGAAAATCAATTTATGCTCAGGGAGCGGTATCTTTTGTATGTATTGAAAGTAGCAAACTATATTAATAAATATCTATTTCTCTGTATATAAAATTTTTAGTCAAAATTAGCTAATAGTAAACACCATGTATAATTCTGATTAATTACAACTAAAACTACAAGCGCTTGCTAAATTAAATCCCTGAAAAGAGTAATTTAGGTAAAGTATATGATTGTGTAAAATAATTTTGAATGCGCTTAAAGTCCATACTGTACCCAGAATATGGTGTTGAGGGTCGGGTGAAATTTTGCCAAAATTGTCGTAATGTTCGTCGGCGGCAAATACGCGTCGGATCTAATGTAGATCGCGGTTAACGTTTCGCACAATTTCGCGATCGACGCGAACATTGCAGTTGAAGCCGATTTGGAGTACGCATCCATGTCGCTATTCAAACAAACATGTTAGAATAAAAACTCTCGATTGAAAATTGCGTCCATTGCAAAAATTGCGTCCATTGCAAATATTGAGTATATATTTATTTAAAATTTTAAAATTGCGCTTGATCAAACTTGTGCAACTTTTTTTTGATTGAGGTGATATCTCAAATCGGATATCATATTCGAAATAAGCGTGACCGATTTAGTGGGATTTATTATTTGAAATTCCATACTTTGGAGCTTTCTATCGGGTAAACTATTCGCCCTGCAAACTTTTCACTCATATAAATGTTGCTTATATTGATGTTCTCTATCCAATAAGCATGATAAATTGCAGATGTCCCGTAGTACAGATTACTATGGAAAGTCGACCACATACTTTAATAATTTTTGTTTATTAACTAAAATTATGTTAGTTTATAACTATGCTTAAAAATATTAGAAATTAGAAGCAATAGATTTATGCAGTGCACACAAACCTGAGGTGTAAACATGTGTAATGTCCGACGCAATAGTCGATTTCGCGTATGTTTTCGCACTTTCGAAGTATGCACTCGAATGCCGAGACGTTCAGTGATTGTTGTTTTGCACACAAATCATGAACTAATCTATTGTTGATTTCGAGTATATATTGTTTTTTGTGAACGCATTGTCGCCACTGTTTGGCCACCGATTCGAAGCGAAACGAGTCCTCAAACGACAAGAACTGCAGAATCTCTTCGCATAAGTCGTCGCCGAATCGCGCGAATGATTGCCGTTTGTCCGGTGTTTCGACGACAGCGGACGAACCGATTCGTAGCTTTTCTTTCAACGCTTTATATAAAAACATTTTTTTATTTTTTTATATTATTAATTGAAAAAATTGAATTAAATATTAAAACACTTATATACAATAAATATACTCTTAATTTATTAAATTAATAAGTAAAACTAAAACTATTTATATAGCATTATATAGTAGCTTTAATTGTAAATTAATTTCGAAATTACATATTTAATAAAATTGATATGATCAATTTGTTGAGCATCTTGTAAACGCATCGAAAAGACATGTGCAAAGTATTTGAGTAAAAGAATCGATAATATTCTTATCAACGCCGACAGCAGATGACATCCAATTCTGTGTTCTATTCTGTGCACAAGAATAGCAAACTCTTAATTGATAAACAGTTTGATGTAATTCTTTGACTTTTAGCGCAACTCTCGTGAATCACTTTTATTTACTTATTATTATCAATAATATTTCATGTTATTTTTAAAATTTATAAATGATTAAGTAGATTTAATGTTAAAATAAAAATATCATAACACTTTAAAGAGTAAGAATTGTTATTTATTAATAGTTACTTATGATAATCTAAAAAATTAATAGATACAAAATGTTATATTTGTAAAATAACAGTATAATTTATAACGCAAAATAAAATATGCAATATGGTAAAATAAAGTTCTTATAAAATGATCATTATAAATAATTTGATAAAATAAAATATTGAATTCTGTATTTAAATTTAATCGCTTTTATCAAATTAAGTATATAAAAATATAAAAGCAAAAATTATAAATAAATTTTTACAAATACTATGAATAATTTTAAATAGTAAATTGTTTACAGTTTAAACGATCTGCCAACGTTGTTGACTCCATGTTGTACCAAGTTCAGGATACTTTGCAACAAGTTTCTACCGGTGCCGAACGCACCGCTGACTAAGTCGGCGCTCATCTGCACTCCACCGGTCGCCGCACCACCGGCACCGTCTACGACATCGCCGGCTACTTGGCCACCCGGCACATTTCTCTCAATAGCTTTTAAAAATATTTATGTTTAATTAATTAATTAATCATGTTGTTTTTAATGCAAACCCGATGTTAGTCCAGCGCTGGTTCTAATCGCATAGTTCGCAACGTTAGCGCTCGTGTCGACCGCCGTTTGATCTAAACCCAGTTTAAAGCTAATTCCACCGTTCACTAGTGAAAGTACACTGTTTATTAGTCCGCTCACAGTTCCATTCCCATTCTCCTGTTGTGAGCTTGCTACCGCGGCAAATGCAACAAATATTAACATTTTAAACATGTTTAGTTTTTGTATTATTATTTTATATAAATATTTAACTTATTGTAAAGTTAGTTTTTAAAATATTTAACTGTATGTATAACTTGTTGGTCTTTATTTGAGTTCTAGCATACTATTTTAGCATTTTTATTAAATTCAAACTATCAAATATAACCTTTCAATTTCAGTTTTTATTTGTATATGACTATATTAATACGGCAATTAATATGTCATTGTATTTGTAGAAGCATCTATTTGAAATTACAATGCAAATTTCATTAATTAATTATAATTCAATATCATCTGTATTGTAAATAAATGATTTTATTTACATATTTTACACATAAACAATTAAGTGGAGAAACAACATTTCCCTAATAACATAGTAATAAACAAGTAGTAATTTAGCTTTGTTATTTAGTCAATTAAAAATACAGTAGAGCTCGAATTAATTGAATAAATTTGGCACGATATTTAAGACCTAGAATATAGTATTTTCGCATGAATTTTTTTACAATAAATTAAAAAATTTTTAACAATACATAAATGTTAGCATACAGTATTGTTCATTAAATCAAAGCATACATAATCTAATTTTGTACACTTAATTATGTTATATTCGAAAACATAAAATATTTTATTTAGCTTAAATAACATTATATATGCGTTAAATAATATAGATAAAATTTAAAAATTAACAATCCATCAAAATAAGTGCTGTTGCTTAAGCATAATAATAATTACTTAATAATTAATTACTTATGCATGTTGATTACCTTTAGCTAATGATTATTATACATTATTTTAAACATTAATAATACAATTTTAAACTTCAATATTATATAATTTTATGCAAGTTTAGTTTAACAAAACTACTAAAGATTTATATAATATATCTAGCTAGAATTGCAACCATTTAACTTATACTTTATGTAGTATTATAATTATTACTAAGAAATATAATTTTTGGACAAATTAAATTCGCTCTTGCTATTAACTTATTTTACAATAAACTTTTAGAATTACAATGAAATTATTGTATAATTTAATCTTTATAATTTTAACTTATATAATAATATACAAAACAAATAGTTAATTGTCTAATCAAAAGGATTTTTAAAATTTTTAATAATTACACACTAGTTTAGGCATGTTTGTGTGTTAGAAAATCATACCCAGTATATCGATTCGAGCTGTGGGTGATATTTTGCAAACAGCGATGTAATGGTAGCATGCCAAAAATGCGACAGGCACCCTATATGGATTGCAGTTATCATTTTACACAGATTCACGATCGACGCGAACATCTCAATCGCTGCCGGTATCCCGAACGACATGAACTCCCTTTTTATATAAATGTTTAAAACGTACGAGGTGACAACACATAATGCACAATTTTATTATAATGGTAAACTACTATTCTGCTTAATATAATAAGAAATATATCAATTAATCAATATTGATTGATTAAATAACGATATGTCACCTATGGGTTAAAGCACTATCAAGTATAATAGTTATTATAAACTGTTTTTATACTCATTATAAATTAGTAAAATATCGACTAATTTTCTTATTAATGCTAAAGTTGTAAAATTTATTGTTGATTCATACATTGTTTTTATTATTATTATTTTATTATTAAAATTAACAGTTATATTTATACAGAAAAATTATTAAACATAATTTAGTGACTAATATTGTACATTGTGGGTTGTCACCTCGTAAACCAATGCAATCTTACAGCATAATATATAATAATATAAATTTGGATGTAGTTTTTATAATCAAAATAATAGTTAGCTATTAAATATAATATTTAAAAATATAAAATTAATAATTAACTAAACTATATATCTATGTGAATTTGAGCAAAATAACTATAAACTTGATTAATTTTGATCTTATAAGAGACAATTACCAAGAAAGCGGTGCAACAAAAACTAACCTGCCAGTCTTATCTCGGTAAAACTGTAGCTCAAAGTGTATTTCGCGAATGTTTTCGCACTTTCGAAGCATTGCCTCAAATCCCGTTTTATTAAGTTTACGTCGTTTTGCACTCAATTTCCAAATAAATTTCGCGTCGATTTCGAGTTTGTATTGCTTTCGACGAACGCATTGTCGCCACTGTTTGGCCACCGATTCGAAGCAAAACGAGTCCTCAAACGACAAGAACTGCAGAATCTCTTCGCATAAGTCATCGCCGAATCGCGCGAATGATTTCCGTTTTACTCGCGTTTCAGTCGACGAACCGATTCGTAGCTTTCGTTTCAATGCTTTATATAAAAACATTTTTTTTTGTTTTTATATTTTAAATAAAAATGTAAAATAATTATGAAATTAATATAATACAGAAAATATACTATACATATAATTAATACATTTATAAATTAATTAAAATAAATTATTTAATTTAATATAAAATAAACATTTAATTATACAGTATTAAGAAATTTTGGTAAATAAATAAAATATCGACAATTTGTTGAACATATTGTCAACACTTTAAATAGACATGTGCAAAATATTTGAGTAAAAAATCGATAACATTCTTATAAACGTTGACAGCAGATTACATCCTATTCTGTGCATAGAATTATGAATTATGCATAGAGTTATGAATTAGTGCATAGATTGCGCAGAAATCGGGGTTCGATGAACGTCACGGCATTCGAGTCCATACTTCGAAAGTGCGTAAACATATGTGCGTTATTTATTAATAAACAATTAAATCATATAATCTTAGTTATACAAGTATGGTTTATTTTGATTTAATTAATTAGTTCATATAGATTCTAACACTATGTAATTTTCGGTAATTTCTGGTTAGCGCCGAAATACGCGCTTCACTCATATGTCGCGTGTTCTTAGAGACGAGAAATGTTCGCAAATATCGCAGTTTCGACACCGAATGCAATGCATCGTACGTTACGTCCGCCCATTGTATTGACAAATACTGCAAATTCGGTAAATGTTTGTCGATATCCGTGAAAAACGGGTCGTTGACCGCATAGGTTGTGACAGACATCACGCGGTGTTCCAGAAAATCGAGCGACAAATGCGTTAAACGCGTCAATCCACTCAACGCGCGACTCAAGAGATAAAACGGAAACTCTCTTCGGATTATAACCTCGAGTCGCGTCAAGCGCTTGGAGTGCCGATTGATCGCCCGAATAGTGGCCAACAAATCGCCGCAATTCGTTGCCGTAAAGTATGCATCGACTGACAAACTCTTCAATCGGCGACAGTTTCGGCCGATTCGCGCCAGTAATTCGCCGATTGCGGCGGTATTGCTCGGCCAGTACCTGATGCGCAACTCGACTAACGTCGACATTCGCGACAATCCGTCCGCCAACACATCGAACGCCGTTTGCGGCGAATCGCTGCCGATGTGTACGAAAACGCTTTTCAAACTAGTTTTGCAGTTATCGGCGAACACCGCAAACGCCGCCGCGTAGTCGGCCGTGTAGTTAAACTGGACTTTCGTTAATCGTTGCGTTAGAATTAGCCGATTGTCGCGATCGGCGAAGAGTTCGGCGAATGCGAAGGCGAGAATCGACAAGCGTTTCAATTTCGGGCACATCTGCAGACATGTCTGCGCCAACTGCGTCGTCGGCTGGATGTCGGAGTCGAACATAATATCGGTGTCCTATCGTACAGATAATATTACAAAATCACCTTGCTAATTAGATTAATGTTGGTTCTTGCTAACATTTTTAGCAATATATGTCAATTAATACACAAAACCATTTATTAGCATGTACCCAGAATATCGTGTCGAGGTTCGGGTGATATTTAGCAAAAAGCGCTGTAGCGGTGGTCGGCGCCAAATAAGCGATGGACGGAAAGAGGATCGCAGTTAGCGTTTCGCGCGATTTCATGATCGACGCCCACATCGCACCGGCGGCCGATTTGTCTTGCAATAAAAAATCGCTGCCAAACACAATCATGCTCAATTTAAATCATATTTATATAATATATTACCTTGGTAAAATTTTTGCAAAAAAATACAATTAAATTTTAAAATACGCTGGGTATAACTAGTAGTTAGTAATTTACAGACTATTAGTTTGCTGAATAATAAGTATGAAAATTATTTTTAATTTACATTAAAAAAATCTTATTACATATGCTCGGCTGTGATCATTATTATAAAATTTAATTTATTTATGCCAGTATAATGCAAAGTACACAGTATTATTATAAGAGCGTTCTAACCTGGCATTGCTTATTTTGAGTGCCGAGGGGCAAAAGTCGATTTCGCGAATATTTTTGCACTTTTTCAGTATCGACTCGAATGCCAATATATTTACAGAATTTCGATTTCGATTCAATTTCCACATAAATTCATCGTTGAGTTCAAGTCTGTAATGTCTTTTATGCACAGATCGTCGCCACTGTTTGGCCACCGATTCGAAACGAAACGAGTCCTCAAACGACAAGAACTGCAGAATCTCTTCGCATAAGTCATCGCCGAATCGCGCGAATGATTGCCGTTTGTCCGGCGCTTCAGTCGACGAACCGATTCTTAGCTTTTGTTTCAATGCTTTATATAAAAACATTTTTTATATGATTTCTTGGATTACAAATGAAAATAGATATCAAATCAATTATTTATAACAATAATTTACTAAATAAATAAATGTAAAAATAAAGTAGAATTTATTAACAAGTATATTTTAGAACACACATTTAATTATAAATTAAATATAAATTATATAACTTAAATAAAATTTCAATAATTTCTTGGAAATTCTTGTAAACACTTCGAAGGACATGAGCGGAGTGTTTGGGTAAAAAATCAATAATATTCTTATAAACGCCGACCATAGATGACATCCAATACTGTGTTTTATTCTGTGCACAAGAATAGCAAACTTTTAATCGATAAACTTTTTGGAGTAATATTGAAATAGACTTTTATCGCAACTCTCATAAATTACATTAATTTATTTTAATTGATTTTTAAGCATGTTTAATATATACATTAATTAAAATAAATTTTTCAAATGTAAATATTTAATTAAAAAATACTTTTAAATACGCATACTTATCAGAACCCATTTTTTTACGTTATAATTTAATTTATACAATATAATTTTTAGAATTAAAACAGTTTATTTGTTACAATAATTATTCTGGCACGCAAAAATATATTGTCAATATAAAATATTTTATTAATAAAAATAACTTTGTAATTATAGCTAAATCATAACTGTGTAAAATAATATGTAATAAAATTAATTTATATTTAATAATAATATATTTTTTTCTTATTTAATTATAAAGTTAACTGTTATCTTAAATATAATAACTTTTATTAAATAAAAAAATATAATATTCAAAAACTTATTTATTTAATTTATGTTATTTTGTGCAAAGAATTATATGAGCTAAATTTTAAATTTAATCAAGCAAAATAAAAAAACCTAACTCAGATATTCAAATTTATCTAATCAATAATTATCTAGCGCAATTATTTGCTACTACCGATTAGCTAAATTGTTGCTTATGAACCGCTTAAACGATTTTTAAAAATTTTAATTTAAATTTTTTACGTTTTTGCCAAGCAACTTTCCAGAAAAATATTTTTGAAAATACCTTGTATTTTAAAAATTACAGCAAAAAAACTGTTTTCCTAATTTTACAAATTTGCAAAATTTTTAAAACTTATAATTTTTTGATTTGTTTAATATAAAACCGTAAAATCAATGTTTAAATCTATAATTAGAGTTTATGGTTTAAAGGTTATTTCAACATTATTCATTTAAAGTTTGGTAATTTGAAAAAAGTTTTCTGCTGTAAGTTTTATAATAAAGAAAATTTTCAAAAATGTTTTTGTGAAAAGTAGCGTGGCAAAAATGTGAAACATTTGAATTTAAAAATTTCGAAAATCACCTGCGCGGTTCACGAGATAATCGCGTTAAGGTGTGTATGGAGTTTATATTACACACTCAGTTTTCGTAGCCTAATTCGATCGCCTGCTGCCTTAAATCCGAGATGTTACGTTCAAAAACAAGCTTGCGCAAATATCGCAGTTTGGATACGCATTTCGACGCGACATTCGTTATCTTCGCGTTAGTTATCGACAAATACTGCAAATGCGGTAAATGTTTGTCGATATCGGCGAAGAACGAGTCGTCGAACGCGTAGTTCTGCTTCGAGACACCAATATCTAGCGACAAGTGCGCTAAACGCGTCAATCCGGCGAACGCTCGACTGGAGAGTACGCGCGGAAACGCGTTCCGGACACTCAGCTCGAGTCGCGTCAGCCGCGCGAAGTGCCGAACGATTAGCCGAATCGTATCGACCAAATCGACCGAACGGCCCAAACGCACGATAATATCGATCGATAAGCGCTTCAATCGGCGACAGTTATCGCCGATTCGCGCCAACTGTTCGACAAACGCGACGTCGCGTATGAAGTCGATGCGCAACTCGACTAACGCCGGCATTCGCGACACGCCGTCCGCCAACGCGTCGAACGCCGTTCGCGTCACATCCGGACGCGTGCGAACGGTTACGGATCGCAAACTCGGGCCGCAGTTATCGGCGAACGCGGCGAACGCCGCCGCGTCTTCGCTCGTGTACTTGAACTCAAGTTTCGCCAACTGTTGCGTTAAAACCAATCGATTGTCGCAATCCATGAATAGATCGGCGAACGCGACACCGAGAGTCGACACGCGTTTCAATTTCGGGCACATCTGCAGACACGTCTGCGCCGACGCCGTCGCGTCGAAATCGGGCCAATCGATAGACTCGAGGGTTGGATGAAATTTCGCGAATAGCGGCGCGACGAGCGCCGGCGCCAACACCGCGTGCGACGGGAATCGGATCGCAGTTAACGTTTCGCGCGATTTCACGATCGATGCGAACAGTATTGCGAACAGATTTGCGACCGATTTGTCGCACAACGCGAAATCTAAGTCGAAATGAATTTCGCGAATGTTTTCGCACTTTCGTAGTATCGACTCGAATGCTAATACGTTCAGTGAATGCCGTTTTCGATATAATTTTCGCAGTAATTGTTCGTTGATTTCGAGCCCGTATTGTCGCGAATGAACGCATTGTCGCCACTGTTTGGCCACCGATTCGAAGCGAAACGAGTCCTCAAACGACAAGAACTGCAGAATCTCTTCGCATAAGTCATCGCCGAATCGCGCGAATGATTGCCGTTTGTCTCGCGTTTCGACGACAGCCGACGAACCGATTCGTAGCTTTCGTTTCAATGCTTTATATAAAAACATTTTTTTCAATTTATTAAATTACAAACAAAAATATAAATCAAATATCAAATCATGTTTCTATAACAATAATTTGCTTATTTAACAAATGTAAAAATTTAATAGAATTTATTAACAAGTATATTTTTAAAAACACATTTAATTATAAATTAAGTATAAATTATATGAATAGAATAAAATGTCAACAATTTGATGGAAACACTTCTAAAGACATGAGCGGAATGTTTGGATAAAATAATCGATAATATTCTTGTAAACGCCGACAACAGATGACATCCAATTCTGCGTTTTTTATTCTGTGCACAAGAATAGCAAACTTCTAAACGTTAAACTGTGCACAAAAATTTGAGAAAATAATTGATCATTAAAGTGACAATTTTTAGCATCAATATTTTGTTGAAATACACATTAATTCATTAAATAGATTGTCTGTTTAAATGTACTTACAACAATTTTAATATTGTTACTGTCTTACTAAAATATGCATGTAATATAAAGATAAAATGATAAAAAGTGCATACGATCAATAGAAAGTAGCATTGTTTTTCAATAGATATTATTATTTTGTATAAAATTACTCTAATTAAAGAATAAGGTAGATAAATTATCATGATTATAATATCTTGATAAAAAGTACATTTTTTATTTTAGACAATGATAGGTAATCATTTTATTACTTGATAAAATAGAATAATACAATAAGTTGCTAGCTAAGATAAAAAGTGCAAAAGTATTATGCACTAGTGAAGTATATAAAGAACTTACACTGCACACATTATATTATATAGAATAATATCAAGTAGTATTTTTTTTAATTGATATATCTTATTAAATAAATTTAATATGTCTAAAATAAATCAAATAATTACTATAATTGTCGCGCAATTGTTGTTTGCGTTTGGGTTGAGTATCGGCGCAACAGTCGACGTGAATACCAGCTCTGGTGTAGTGAGAGGACAGACACTGCGAGTATTGGAGCGCAATATCAACCAGTTTTTAGGCATTCCTTACGCACAGCCGCCGATCGGTTCGCTTCGGTTTGCGAAACCCAAACCACTCGACAAACCTATTCCGGTTTGGATTGCTTTTCAATGCTTACTATTTGTTTAAACTAACTTGCTCAAATCAAACAAACAGGGTATAATCGACGCAACCAAACCCAAACACGCGTGCATTCAGCCCAACACTACGTGGGGCCTGACCTACGACGAGGACGAGGACTGTCTGTTTGTCAATATATGGACTCCAGAAGTGCCGACAAACCACACGTCGATTAAAGCGCTAAAACCCGTTATGTTTTGGATATACGGCGGGGGTCTGAGTGTGGGCTCGATATTCCAAACCATATATAACGGCAGTGTTTTGGCCGCACAAGACGTCGTTCTCGTGTCTGTCAACTACCGAGTGGGCCGGTTAGGCTTCACATATACTGAAGACCCGTCGGCGCCCGGGAATGTTGGCTTATTTGACCAACTCTTGGGACTCAAATGGGTTTGTATTTAAAAACATAATTTAGAAAAAAATTTAATAAAAACTTATTTTTTAAATAATTTAATAAAAACTTATTTTTTAAATAATTTAATAAAAACTAATTTAAAAATAATATTTTATTTAAAACTTGATTTAAAATATTTTTTAAATACGTTAACCGTTAGGTCAGAAAAAACATACATATGTTTGGCGGCGATAAGGATATGATCACTATATTCGGTGAGAGCGCCGGCAGTAAGTCGGTGTCGATGCAGATCATATCGCCGCTGACCAAAGGCTTGTTCAAACGGGCAATTATGGAGAGCGGCGCCCATATGTACAACAAGGACAGGGATGTACTCAACAAAACCGAAGCTCTCACTCAAACCAAACGCATGGCGTCGGACCTGAACTGTACGGATGAGACAAAATGGTTGGAGTGTTTGCGCGCAGTCGACGCGCGTGAGTTCAACAAAATCACCGGCGACGCGGCTTCTTGGCCGGTGCTCGGCACGGAATACCTGCCCCACTCGGCTCAGGCAGCTTTTGAGAAGAACTTGTTTAATAAAGGTTTAAAAACAATAATAAACATTTTTAATTAGCATTATACAATAACTTATAAATTATTATCTAGACATCGATCTAATGGCGGGCGTGAATCGCGACGAGGGCTCACTATTCGCATATATCTCGCAGTTCATGCGCCCGAATATGACTGCACAAGACCTCATATTCGGTACACAAATATTGGATCAAATGTATCATAACATTAATGTCAAGAATGTTAGCGAATATTATCTAAAGAATAGGAATACTTCGGATGCAATACAATGGGCAGTAATCGCCGAAATCGGCGATTTGATGATCAAATGTCCGACTTATGTATTCGCGAAACAATTCGCTAACAAGTCGACTGAGCAACATGTTTATTTTTACAAACTAACATATGAATCGAAGACTGCACCGGAGCTGTGGGGTTGCGTCGAGCAAACGATGGGCATATGTCACGGCGCGGATCTCGAGTTTGTGTTCGGATTACCGCTCGTTAATCCAAATCCATTGTACACTCAAACGGATATACTATTTGCAAAACGGGTCCTGAAATTGTGGACCGATTTCGCGAAATATGGGTATTTAGTAATTATATACTTATTAGTAAACTTTGGATTTTATAATTGTAATGTATTTTTAACTTAGTTTTGATGATCGCGCTTGGTTAAATAGCTAATTAATAGTGACCAAGAGCGATTCTCTAATTTCAGTTAAAAATAAACTTTATACTTATAATTTTATTATATTTACATTATATAAACATTAACTCATATTTTCGTTTGTTGTACAGAAAAGTGGATAATTGGCCGCAATTTCTAAATAATAGCGAATCGAAAGCAATGGTTAAGAACTTGAATCCAAACGCGACTATCGATGTGTTTGTCGACCCGTTCCGCGCGGATTGCGACGGCGTTTGGGGACAATATTTCCTGTGACTGCTTCGATGCGGGACTTCAAATCTATTTTAACAAGATTATATGAAATTATATCGTAGTCATATTATAATCTGTACATAGTAATTAATATTGACGTAAATAATTAAATTTAATTAAAATCAATTTCTATTTTAAATAATCAATTTTATCAATTTTTTTAGACAATTTATTCCTAATAGATTTATTTTTCAAAATTTAAGATGCTATTTGTTAATAATTATTTATAATAATTGTTAAAATTAATATCGAAAATGAAATGTTATTTTAGTAAAAATATTATTGTAACAAATTTTTTAAAATTATACAATAGTTTAAAATAAAAATAATCCTATCAGTAAGTTAATTTTAAGTTAATTAATCTTATATAAATTTAAGATTAGCAATATATATTTAAAAATCAAAATAACAAATATGATATTAATTGAATAATATATCAAAATATAACATGAATTACTAAAATCCTGACATGCTTATTTGCTCTTAAACTGAAATTTAAGTTGCTTTGCTTTAAATAACAACGGCACATTCGGCTCTGGTTCAAGAACGTCGAAACTACACTGCTCATCGGCAAGCGCAATCTGGTAATCGGCCGTCAATTGCAAAAATCTAACAAGCAACAAAAAGAGATTGACGGTGGACATCCTCGCGCCGGGACACGCGCGACGCCCGACGCTAAACGGCACGTACTCGTCGATATTCGAGGACAGGTACGCGCCGTCGGTGTCCAAAAATCGATCAGGCTGAAATTCGCGCGCATTCGGCCAATAGCGGTCGTCCGCGTGAATGCCGCTCACGTGCAGAATGACGCGCGTGTTTCTCGCAATCGTATGCTCGCCTAAATAAGCAAATTGAAATTGTCAATTTGTATGTGCCTATTAGCATGCTCAATTTGCGCGAATGGCTCGTCTCACCAATAGTGCAATTTTCGATCGCGTTGTGTAGTAGTCCTATTGGGCCGACGGATCGCAATCGGAGCGTTTCGGCGATGAACGCGCGTACATTTGGCAACGCGTTCTCGTCGGCGAGCGTCGGCGGCCGGGCGCCGATGTTGGCCGCGATTTCAGCACGCAGCTTTTGCTGATGCGCCGGGTGGAGCGCTAGCAATATAATGATCCATTCGAAAGTAAGCGATGTCGTGTCGGAACCGGCTGCAGATGATTTTCAGTTACATGATTAATTTAAAATAATATAATATTATATACTGTATATAAATTATTCGCTTAATGTTTATCAAACATAATTTTCTAAGTTGATTAAATTAATTAAATTTAACGCGAGATTTGATATAAAACTTACCCAGAAACAAATCGAGCATGACACTTATTAAGTTAGCATTCGTCAAATACGCGGCCGATTGTCGGTCCGCAGCGATGGCCTCGCGTTTGGCGCCAATCAGATGATCGCAGAAATCGCGTTTAGCCGACGCCTCGAACGTGCGCTCGTGTTCGGCCAGTATCTCACCCAACCACACGCGTTTAGCATGTATGAGTGACATTAGTTTGTTGTACGGACTGGCCATAACGTAATGGCTGAGTGGTATGAACTCCCAGATCGGCAACTTTACGCCCACGTTGCCATGGAAACCCGCCGCTAAATCGTCAAACTCTGCGAACATTTTCTTTTCAATTCTATTCGAAATTAATTTTAGAGTAAATTAAAACAATTTATATAATATTGGTATTAATGCGCGTTATATTAGGAACATATAAATACGGAGAAATACTTAGTGCTGAAAATAACTGATCCCAATATTTTGTACAAAATATCTTGCGAAAACTCTCTTAACGCGATTGGAACATTAATTAAACCAGATTGTTTTATGGAATTCAATTTTTCCTCAATTGCGGAAAGTATTGTTTCTCTGATCATCTCAGTCTTGGAATAATTTCTACATACCATAAAAATTGAATAATATACAGCATGGAGCAAAACTTAAAGTTCGATATTTTGATGAATATCTCTGGAAGCGCTAAACCGATTTCAGAAATTTTTAATTCACTTTGTTTAGAATTGTGCAGAAAACATTTTCACCAAGGCGATTTTGATTATCTTTAATATTATAAAAGTTGTGTGAGTTTCACATTTTTGATTTTATATTAAAACAAAATATAAACTTGATAATTGTAAATATTTTTCAAGTTATAAC
>JAQIXC010000395.1:0-28612 GCA_034697605.1 Metabelba pulverosa | reverse complement strand
GCAAACCCTCCATTATTTTATAGTCTATGACCTTTGACCTGATGAACTCATATGGCCAAAAAAAATTTCGACGTTGATCTACCAAGTGCTTTTTACTTTGTTGGATTATCTTAAGCCGTTTCTGAGCTCTTCCAGGATTCAAAGCGAACGAATCAGTTGAACGGCCTCTTACATGCAATTGATATTAAGTTGTTTTGTTTGAGATTTTGGTTTTTAATTCTCGAATCAAATAAAACAAAAAAAATTTTTATTACTTAAGAAAAAAAATAATTTTATAATTATTTATTAAAAACTACTTTTTATTATTAATAAAAATAGTAATTTATTATTAGTTAAAACAAAAATAATTTAAATTTGTTATTATTTAAGAGAAAAAATACTTATTATTATGTATTTATGTAATCAATATCTTATCTCTCGCTTTCCCACTGCCTGACCGCCGGTGACTACACCACTCGCTGTCTGCCATTCCCTCGTCCGCACCCGAAGACCGGATTTTGGGCGGGATTTTCAAGATGTCATTCCTGGTGTACGTCGAGAGGCCGCGAATTCCGCGCTCATCGGATGCGCCGGAAATTCGAGTCATTCGCCGGACTCTACGGTTCACTGACAGGCAATTGGATCGATATATCAATGACGATGTCGGAGCCCAACGCCGAGTGTGTGCCTCTGCTCTGCCGGCCCCCTCTCCACCACATATCCAGACAACTCTTTTTGAGACATTTTTGCCTCTCTTGTGTTGAAGACTTTTTTATGATAAACTGTAAGCTATTTATCACTGGTTGTGACCTTTGACCTCAAAAATAAAAAGTGTTGACTATTTTTGTTTACAACTCCGACTCAATTATGCATTCACTCACTCAAGCCTTGATTCAATCATCGAGGTTAAGCAATTAAGCATTGTGGTTTTTTTGTTTGCAAATTAGAAATAACAATTTCCGCTGCATACATTGCTATTACGGCAATAGATATTAGCAAGTATAAATGCTATTGTAGTGTAGTGGTAATTTTTATGCAAATACTAAACTATGTATTACTACGACTACTACGAAAGCACTCGCATCAGGACTTTTGGCATAAGTTTATGACATGAGATATGTTAGACGTAGTTAGACATAGAGTGAAAAATTTGTAGCAAGTATAAAAATTGGCAGAGAAGTGGAACAGAATTGGTGAATGAACGCTCCGAATGGTATGAACATGTGTATTGTGGACACGGCGTCGCCATCGCTCGAAACGGGCCATTGATAAGACGATTTAGCACTAGTAGCTCCGCACACATAGCCTCGCTCTTGGATGTAAAACAAAAGTACAGTAAAACATACACTAAATATACACTAAATACGCGTTCACTAAATAACTGCACACAATATCTACACTGTATATTTGCAGTTCGGTTACGCATACATTTATCCTAAATGAGTCTGAATGCGTACGAAATGCCCGCGCTCGTTTTTTGTCATGCTTAATTCTTGAACTAGTTTGGAAAAAATTACGCGACAGGGACTGGAGGAGAGAGAGGATGTACTGGCAATGGCGTGAAGAATGTGTTTCTTTGCACTGAACAGAACGACACTTTCAATTACGACCCACAACCGTAATTATACAGTGTAGAAAAAAACGTCGAAAACGTTTTTAGTCTCTTTTTTGTGTCTCTTTTTTCACTCTTATGTCTTCGCAAAAGAGGAGGACTTCCAGAACAGTGTGAAGAGTGTCTTCACAAAAAATTATACCTCATTTACAACGTTTAGACAGTTGTAGATAAGTATAGCGCCACTAATGACTAGTTAATAATTAAATCTATATTTAAATATTCATGTTGGAAATATTTGCGCAATAAAACGAAAATTTTCGCAAAAATATGCTTGCTGGTTTTTGCGCAAAAATAAGTTTTGATTTTTCATTTATACATATTTTATTTGTTTCTTATTGATAAATAAAAATCATTGACAGATAAGATTTATAATAACTATAGCATGCTTAATTATATTTTATATATAGTTTTACATTTTATTATTTTTAAATTTGAAACAATTTTATTTGATTTTATTCTGCAAAAACAACATGTTATTCCAAGTATGGAGCAGCAATTTTAATTAAACTTTCGCTTCATAAATTACTATGTAAAAATGTATATTCTTACATAATAAATGTTTGA
Organism: Metabelba pulverosa; assembly: GCA_034697605.1. Classification (NCBI taxonomy): domain Eukaryota; kingdom Metazoa; phylum Arthropoda; class Arachnida; order Sarcoptiformes; family Damaeidae; genus Metabelba; species Metabelba pulverosa. Next base: position 26,454 of record JAQIXC010000395.1, on the reverse strand, counting down.
ATAAATGCCGAATGTGAATTTAAAAAATAAGCATAATACTCGCAATAATGCATCTAATTAAAATTAAAATAACGTTTTCACTCGTAATGCAGAGAATTCTTGCGACGAGATTAGGATTTTTGCGAAAACCGCGCAAAACAAAAGTGGAATTTTCAGAACAAATCAGATAAAGCGCACGAGAACTCGAATTTTAAACCATGCTTAAATTTGTCAGAAATTGATTGCATTGGCGATTATAAGCCGTTTGTTGTTATTTAACAGTTAATCGTACGCTTTGTGCAGTACAAACGACGCGATCACCCCTTTTTAGCCTGGCATAATTGTGCGCAAATTGTGTAATCAGGCTAATGATGAGAACGAGCGCTGGCATGCTGGTGCCCGGGCCGGGCCATCATTTAATGGCGTATATGACATATCTCGGGGTTAATGTAGCGGATCATCCATAAGGCCACCCAAACCGCCGGTGCGATCGACGCCAAACCGTTTCGGACAACAAAAATCATTTGCAAAACGACTGATAAGAAGAACTGTGTATTTTTCGGGGGCCGACTAGCTCCGGCACCCATGCATCCAACGCACTGGAAGGGAAATATCAATTTCGTACTAATTTGCAAAAATGACCATGCCGATAATGACCACTGATAGCATGCTCTTTGCATTTCGACTTATACTAAATTAGCAATTTTTACAACGAATTTTTAAGCTCGAAATTATGATTTTTGCATGCTAGCCAATCTTTATCTCATGCGCGCACACATACGCCAATCTCTTTTACCCAGATTAGAATTTCCGGGATTCATGTTCTCCACTTCAAAAAAGCATGTTTAAAACATATCCAACTATAGTATGGAATATTTGCGCTGTATATACATTATTAAAAATGATATTTTTTTTGGGAAAAAATTTATTCGAAAAAAATGTTTTAAAAAATGTTTGAATTTATTGCAGACTCTGAGGCCGAGAGAGCATAAGCGCAACATTAAAATGAGCGCAAAAATGAACTTTTTTTTGCTATTTTCGTATAATTCTTGAAAATTCTCTGAAAATGTTTCTGTGCACTGACTGCACACTCGGCAACGGCGCGCCCATCGAAATCCGACCCTATATTAGGCGAGAGATATGTGTTGTTTGAAGTGATTCGAGATTTCTGACTGATTTCGACGAGAAATTATTTCTACGATTTTTTACATTTTTGCAAGTTTGATTTTTGCCATAAAATTATTCCGTTTGAATTCTGCCGAAAAAAATGCACTAATTAGTGATATATACCATAAATTCTACCGATTAACTAGTCAACAGGCAATTCATTTCACCAATAAAAACAATATTTATTTATTTCCAAAACGCTTTTATTAATTCGCTAACACTTTGCGCACTAAATCACTTCACGATTAAAAAAATTAGCAAAAACTCAAATTTTTGGCAAAAAAAATTCTATAATCTATAAAAAAAATATTTTGAAAATAGGAAACAATTTTTTTCGCAGTAATACTATTGCATCGAAACATTCGGACCCTAACAGCGACAGAACCTGAGCTGAAGAGTCAAGAGTGAAGACGTATAGCAAAGGAGTATTCGTGTGTACAGTATATGTCATATATGCAGAAATCGATGCATTCGGCGCACAGTTTCCGAAAACGAGTCGTTCGCTGCTCTCGAAAGGCATCCTCTCATTCCTCTCGTTATTCGGCTCTATATTCGTTCGGCTTTTGAACACTAATGAGCAGCAGAAGAGAGGGACGGGAGAGAGAAAACGTCAAAAATATCAAACTCGGCGATGTACGTGCTTAAGGCTCAGTTAGATTTTGTGCACCAGAATGAGAGAGCGCTCACTCACACACTTATACATAAGCGTAAAGTCTCTTTCAGCCTCAGCAGCACAGGCAGAGCTCACAGTATGCTGTTGCCAGCATTGTATACGTGTGCAGCACAAGTACATCACCGCAGATATATAGTATAGATAGTGGGGAAGACATCGAATCCGAAACTTTCGCTTTTATTTCGCTAACGAATCCTCGAATCGTGTTTAGTGTGTGAGAGAGGCTTAGGAGCTGGAGATGGAGAAACATAGCGTTTAGAATGTTACTGTGCAGAATTGCACTGTGCATGCTAGAATAGGCGACGAGGGAATGCTAAAATCGGGCAATGGTTGCTAAAGTTTTGCTCAGCAACGTAGCGCACAGGCGATTTGCTCGGTGTTGGAATCGATGCACACGTATATGAGCAGATATGTAGCACATTACCATACATCAGTACCGGTGCTAACTCGAGAACATTGCACAGTATATTTTTGTGCGATTGCATTGTTGATCTCGAATGTGAAATACAATTAGTTTTGGCGAATATACAGATAGTATAGTAAGGAATGACTGTCTACTCAATAGATATTATAATGAGTTTTGTTTGTCGACTATATTAATGAGTTGTTGTCATAGAATATCTCGGAATATGTTTTGGTTTTGATTTTTCGTGTCTTTAATATTCTGTTTCCGAAATACGAGCGCAAAGAATATTTACGACAAAACAGATTAAAAATAATGTTTTGGTCCTATTTTTTAAGCCAAAAACTTTTTCGCCTGTCTCAGCAAAATATGGATGCTATTTTTAATTCGCAAATCAAAATATTTACTTTAGACACAAATACGACGACTCTTATGTGAGTTTTGCACAGAACGTTTTTACGTGAAATTGAGAGCAAAAGACGAGTTATATATAAAAATAAAGAGTTAAATAAAAAGCAAGATAAATTTTTTGATTTTGTTTCAAAAGTCTGCAAATTTTAATGATAAATATATTGGCAGTTTCGGTGCATTCTTGAAATGTCACATTGCTTAGATGCAGATGAAATATAAGAAAAATTCATGATTAATTTTAGTTTAAATAGAAATTTAAACAGTCTATAAGAATTACATTTATATAAATTGATTCAATTCTTTAGAAACAAATTTTTTCTCTAAATCCAACTAAATTTTTAAATAAAACCTTTCAGTAATATCTATAGTATTGATAAAATAAAATAAAAAGTAACATCTCTATTTTGTGGATTTAATACGTATTACGAATATTACATAAGAAGATAATCCGATGAAATTGGGTTATACAGTGTACTGGAGTTCAATGCAATAAATATCTATACAATTTTTCAAAAAAGTACAAAAATATCAAATATTTTGTGCAGCAATTCACTGGCATTTTGCACAGATATACTATACAATATTTTTCAAAAAATCAACTTATTAAATCAGTTGAAAAAATATCAAAACAGTTTGCGTTTTATCTTCAAAAATCAATTCCAATCTTCAAATCCACTGATTTATTCGCTGAACAAATATTTCTATAGATTTTTCAGTACAACAGTTTAGCGAAGAAAAAAATATACTTGCTTGAATAAAGAGCCAGATATAGATAAGATTCGGTGCAGTAGATATAAAAATCTTGATTTTGCATTTCTAAAAATACGAGCGCATAAATTTTTGCTTGATAAATTAATCGGAAAATTATATGAAAAATATTTGAAAAGCAAAATATATTTATAAGTTATATATTATATTAATATACGTATATATATGACTTATTTAATATATACGTTATAAACAATATATACGTATATATAACGTATACAACATATACTGTTATATTTATACTGTATAATTATCTATTTTTTACATTTGTTTAACTAAAAATCAGATAATTTTGGGGCAATAATCGGAGAGAGGAAACGAGTAAATAGTATATCAATCGAATGCTGCGCTAAAACAGTGATTAATAAATAATAAATGAGTTATGAGTTCTGGTCTATGAATAAAAAATAAGCGGAAAATAGATTTTTTTCGGCGGTTTTTAAGGACCGAAACGCATACACACGGACAGCGAAAAGGCATAACTGCTGTCAAAATCTGGTAATAGAAGCACTTATTATACAATCTATTATCTGAACATTTTATCATAACATGTTATACTTCGACTATACAGTATATTTTTTAGACTAAAGGCAGGAATGATTTATAGCGGTTTGATGTGTTGCTCGTATTCTGCGCTCGCATTAAGTCATTTCGTGTCTCCGAAAGCCTACAATTTGCGATTAATAACGCGGTTTGACCTCTACTACCGCCTAAATCTATCATGTTTGAAAGTTGGCATTAAATTTAGATGTGTATGTGTGCGTGTGTGCATTGTTCACTGCCGGTTCGCGTCACCTTTGCCGGAAAGTGTCGCTGCGTTTTGTCGCACCAATTATCCCAACGGCGCGGAGAGTTGGCCGGAGAGGAGCTTTCGGAGCCGATCGGCGTGTAGTCGCTCTCCGCTAATACGTAACGCGAGACTCAATACGCGCTGTACTCGACGTTCATAATAGCATAGCATATGATATACATTAATATACTGAACAATTTGAGATGCAATCGGATTCTCCGGCTGCTAATACTGGCTCAAGCATTGTAATCCAAACCGCAACTCATTAATGCTACTCGCCCCCTAATCTCCCTGCTCTCTCTCCAACTCTCCAACTCTCTTACTCTTAAATTTTTGTTCTATAATAATGTTAACAATTATTTTTAATTTAATATTTATGCAGCATTTTTGCGCTTTGTTTTTAAATAAATTTCAAATATGAACAGTGCAATATTGTTTTTATGCCTTTCAACAGCAACGATGCAGTATCTCATATGAGAGTCACGATTACGCTGTCAGACCATAAGTCAAACAAAATATTTTTGGTTTAGATTTGTTGGAAAGTATTGCAAATCCGAAGTCAAACGCGATTTTCTGAATGACTTATTAGTGGGAAAAATCAAATCTTGATGTTTGTGCGAATATATTACCATGCTATTTTGTGGTATTAATATCATATAGTGTTTGATATATCTATTATCGAGTGAGTGTTGCCTCGGGTGGCAAAGTAGGAGTAGTCGTGTATCTCGAGTAGAGCACAGTTAGCGGTCCTCGTGAGCCGGGAGAGAGAGGGAACGTAATGATGATATAGTGCCGCGAATTCGATGCGATAGACAGCGAGAGAACCGAATGAGCGGAATAAGGGCTCAGGAGAGCGCACAAGGAGTATCGACACGCGCTCCTACCTGACACGTGGCGCGGAGGAGGGGGCCGGCGGGGGAGTCTGGGATGTGGGCCGGAATGAGAAGATATATGGATAAAGTTGTAAATGAGGTTTGAGAGATAATTGCGCTGAGAGCGCACTGGGCAGCTCGCACAGGCATATTGGGGTAGAGCGCCGAATGAGGCATATGGAGCCAATCAGGCGAATAATAACAATGATTTCGGAGCCCATGGACTCGAAAAATGCCGAACACTCACTGACTCCGACTCCGGCATACTGTCAGTCAGTGTAGCAATAATAGGGCCAACCATTTGACTCGACGTTTATTGTGTCACTCGAACTCCACTTCGCTCTCTCGTGCCTCCCGCGCCTCTCCCATTATGCGCACATACAGCACATACAGCATATACATACATGTGCCGTATATACGCCCGAACCACTGGAACTGATTTTTCTCTTCAATTCAATCGGTGCTCTCAACCGAACAGTAGCATTACGTTCGGCTCATCTCCGCTCCCCATACACTGGCTCTGCCGGTGCTCTTGTCCGCCGCAGCAGTTGATTAAATGCGAGTTCGCATTCCCGACGCACAGACCGTTTCGCACACATAGTCACTCATAACTCGTCGCCGAATATGACTTTTATGTCATTTGAATGCGTTTTTATGCACTTTTATCTCAGATTCTCATCTTTTTCCCTCTTATGGTGTGATTCTCGTAAATCTTTGCTAATATTGTTTGTATTGTTTGTTTGAATTTTTCTTCTATTTTAAACACAAAAAATACTCAATACTGTATAAAATTTTATATATTATTTATTTTTCTAAAGACAGGAAATTTTCGCCTCAAGTCGAGTATACTGTATAAAATAAAAATTTAGTATGCTGAAAAGTCAGGCTAAGTTTCCTACCCTGTCTTCGAAACAATTTATGCACTTTATATGCATCACAATATACGGCTGTTTAGTACACTGTTTATTCTTATATAATATTTTCAACTGATTGTAATCAATAATATTTATATGTATATTTTGGAAAGAAGACAATCACTGTATTTGTTTATAACAATAGCATGGCGTTTTTATATTTGAATGCGTTTTTAACGCATAAATTATTTGCGATTTTGAACTCCAGTACGCATTGTGTGGTTCGGATGTAGTGTTAGTTTTCATACGACTGTGTCGTTCGGATTCATAATATACAGTATAAACAGAATCGACGATATTCTCCGTAAAACGTATTGTTCGGCACAAGTAGTCACAGACGAGTGTCATGAGAGCCGAGAGAGAGAGAGAGAGAGAGAGAGAGAGAGAGAGAGAGAGAGAGAGAGAGAGAGAGAGAGAGAGCCAACGATACGCTCGGCTTATGTACAGTATGTTTATGCACTGTATGTCGAGCCATAACCAACCGAAAGAAGAAAAAATGAGTAAATTTTTGCATCACAAATTAATTGCAATTCTCGTAGAAAACAAAACTCAATGACGCTTTTTGAAAAACACACTGTATAAATATATGTATGTGAGTATGTGAATGCATGACAAATGATCGCAATGACTGTATCCATAACTCGATTTTTCAAATTTCTTCTTGTTGTTTTCACCCAAACAAACGAAGAAATACCGAACAATTTGCATGATAAGAATAAATTTTGTTTTTGCTTTTTCTCTCTCCTAAACTAGAATGCATACCAAAAGAAATAGAAAACTTATTTTTAATATTCGCCTTAAGTCCTTCATATGCGTTGAAATTTTAAAATGCATAAATTTTAATACATTGCACAAAATTTGTACAAATTTTTTCATAAACTTCCTTTTACTCTATTAATAGTTGGGTTTGTGAAGTGTTTATTGATATTAACAATAACCGATTGAAAACTTTGATAATGGTTAAATTTAGTATGTAAGCTTTTAGTGTCGAATAGTGGCATTGTACAATAGATTTATATGCATGCGTAAATAAGTTACAATAAAAACGCACTTTTATCCTGTGAACAAAATAGACTGGAGGCAAGAAAAAAATTCTCAAGATACAAATTCGCAGGCTTGGTTTGCATTTTCCATTCGATAATATGCCACCCCAGTTATCATGCTGCATTTTAGCACTACGCCACATATTGTTGTGAGTTATAGCGGCGCAGATACGCATAAATTTATTCTTGATATACATATTTAAATGTTGAACTCCATCACCAGATAAAGAAAATATTGAAAATCAAAAATTTAGGCCACGATTGGTGTGACACCAGTTTTCTCGCGAGCACTTCAATGAATGCAACAGTGTACTCTACACAATATAGTGGTGAATGCATATTGCATTGACAAAATGGAAAAATATAACAGTATAATTGTGTTTCCACTTCACACCATAAGCAGAGTATTGTCGGTACAAAACGTATTTAAAGCCAAACGCGTATTGAGTTAAAGCAAAACTTTATACAGTATTTCTCGGCTAAACAAATCTGTATCGGAAGCGCTTCATTGAACAATAAAATTGAGTGCAATTGTGTCCTTACACTGTATAAAATATACTCTACACTATATGGGAGAGGGAGGGCAGGGAGAGTGAGCAGAGAAATGTTGTATTAAAAACATATTTAAATTGTTATTCTAAGTGTTTAAAAAGATTACAATTGCAAGTCGTAGTGACATATTCGACACAACACGACACGACTCCAGCAGAAGACGTTGTCGTCGATGCGAGGCTTCGGTTCACACATACACTCATACAGTCTTACCATTGCTTACGAGTTAGAGAACAGAGTGTTTCTGACGATTATTATGCAAAACACAGCGCAGAGATTGAAGGCCTAAACCCGACAACTGCTCAATGATTGTGCACTGCGTTCAGGCGGTTAGCACAAGACGTGACTTATTATCACATTTTTTCTTCACAAACTCTCTCTCTCTCTCTCTCTCTCTCTCTCTCTCTCTCTCTCTCCCAAGATTTAGCATATTAGATTATTAACAAGATGTAAAAAAATCTCCAAATCATTAAGCATTGCGACTAAACAGTAGCATTTTCACTACACGAAACATTGACCCAGGTACGCAAATTTAAATTTATCTAAACTCGGAAAAAATGCAAAACAAAATAATAGTCAAATTTTTGTCTTAACTAACGTTTTAATCAAAAAATTTATTGCTAATTCACAGATTTGTTTTTATTTTCTTTATTAACTTATCTAACATTTTTATAAAACTATTTACTTAAATGTCTATTTTATTTAAATGGTATTGATAATTTTTGAAACATTTAATAATTGTCACCTATACTGGTATACAGTACAATGTAGTTATTTCCGAATGGCACATGAACCATTTAACCATTTCAATGATTTATGCGATACTTTAGGTTTTAAATTGGGATTAAATAGGGGAACGGCAGGGAAAGGGCGAGAGTGCGCGAGAGAACCGGAGAGATAGGAAGAGTTAATGGGAGAGTAGGTAAGAATGCGTTTAATTTATCGATTTTTTCTCGCCTTAAAAAACAATACAAATTAGATATTCGAGACATGATTACAGAGTTTACAGGAATAGGGAAAGAATTGTTGACTTTTTCGCTAAAACTTTTGCTTTTCGTTGAGATCTTAATCAATGTTTATAATGAGCAGTCATTCGCTTGAATTCATTCAAAAATATCAAATCTTTCAAACAATTGAGAGTAAAGTTTGGCTCAAAAGTAAACAAACGATGCAAAACAAAAACAACCCAGATATTTATTATTTCAACCAGACATATAACAAAAATCTGACTGTATAAAAAATAAAATAATTCCGAAAATTATAAATTTAAAGTTTATGAGAATAAGAGTATTAAATGCAAATTAGCAATGTGCAATTGGGGAGTCGGCTGGAAAACAAACGGCTATCACTTGTAGGTTTTCTTTTATTGAACTATTAGAGGCGTACTTATTGTTTATAAATACTAAACAATACTATCACAGTAAGTACGTCTCTAATAGTTCGGTAAAAGAAACAATTCAAGGTATTACAAGCGAATATCCGTCTGTTTTCCAGCCCTCTCCCCAATTGTAGGCTTTACTGAGCAGTCATTAATACCATGTAAAGTTTATGCAAAACAAGAATTGGTATAAATATCACTAATATAAAGCAAAAAATAAATTAAAAATTTTTGTTGTTTTAAAAAAAACTTTTCGTAAGAGACGACTGAAAGAAGAAAAAAAGGAAACAAAACGAAAAAATGCCGAATCGGTTGATAGCGAAGATGAGAATGACATTGACTGACATGACATAAGACGCAAGCGATTAGAGGACTGATAGCAGCGGTAGATGTGATGCAATCGCCATCATTAGGGAGGAAGAGAGACGGGAGAGGCCGGACAGCAGTGGAAAGTCAGCGACGACTGGGATGAGCACGAAATGAGAGCATCGAAGCGACAATTTCGGCGACAATTAACCGCTTTTGTGAGCACTAGACCTCTCGTTCAGGACATCAGAACATTAGCTAATTTGCCGTCAATTTGGTCGACAACTCTTCAACTCTTCCTATTCCTGTCCACGTCTTAGCCCTAAACCTCGAATTTTTATATACATGTACTGTATATACCTGTGCTGTGTATACCTGTGCTGTGTATGTCAGCTGTCAAACACTCTTATGTATAGTCAGGTGAGTTGGGGGGAGAGAGAGAGAGAGAGAGAGAGAGAGAGAGAGACTGTTTGAGTGAAAAACAAGGCATAACTTGAAAGCAGTTTTTTTTTCTCGAAAGGCATTAATAGCCATAAAAAGCCTCTCATTTGAAGCGAAAACGTCTTTTCGCGTAAAACAAAATTATAGTATTTTCTGCACTCTTTCCGAAAGCGAACGCAGCGTTTGATTATTAATGACTATCTTTTTCATTAGAAAAATATTAAATAAATATAGTTTTTAAAGGCTGTTATGAATGCCATCAATCGCGTTCGGCTCGTCTTCAGAGAAATCATACTGTATATATTAGTCGAGTACTGTATAATCTCTTCACTTCGGGATTTTTTTTTGCGAAAACCAGTACACAGATGAAAACTAACATTGCTACATCGCTTCGTTTAAAAAGGGGAATGATGAAATAAAATATGATTAAACAATTAAATACGGGAAGTCTTTCCTGTTTATATACAGTATGTATGTGTGTATGTTGTGCACAGCATATTTAGCCTGCACATAAAGTATCTGTGCGGTTTCTCTAAACGATTCGCATCGGAAAGACACACACGTTTTATAGCCATAAATACATTAAATAATATTAAACCTGATATCGCATTAAAGCCTTTTTATCCGAAAATATTCAAATCGAGACGACGTTTGAGTGTTTTCTTCTTAATTACGAAACGAGAGTTTGTTTTTCGGCATTTTTCGCTCTGTTTTGCGAAAAACTACAAAAACGTAAACTTATTTTGAATATAAATGCAGTTTTTATTCAAAAATATCACTGCTGCTTTTTGCGCCACTAATCTAAATGTGCGCTGAGATGTCGATTGCGATGTACTTTTCGAGAGGAAAGGGGAGTAAAGGCGACGAAAAATATTTGTTAACTTTTTTAGCTCTAAAAAAGTGCAGACAATATACTGTATAATATTACACATAAAAGCATAAATATTTGATAACTTATTCGCTTTTTCTTAATTAGAAAGTCTTAAGGTGTACGTTTTTTATACAGTATAATTGCAATCAATTACGATTTGCATTAATATTCCGGCGATGAACGGCTACTGAAAATGTTTTTCAGAAAAAGAGTTATTGATTGGTATCTCATATAAAAAAACGCGAAAAAGTATTAAATTAATTCTTAAGTATTCTTAGCGACCGATTGCAGTACTCGGAGAGCGAGAGACGAAATAATTAAGAAATAAAGTCTTGACGTTTCGAAACATTAAATTTTCAATTCATAATGTTGTTTATAATATTAATGGATATAATTAGAATCTATCTATGCGTTGCTAATCTGAAACAGAATAATAAATTTTTAATAATCTAAAGTAATTCTCATTCTCTCTCTTCTCTGTCCTCCCGGCGCTGCTGCGGCTCAACCGCTAATTAATATGAAGTCTCTTTCGGACAGTTAACTGGTTTTGTGTTGTTCTCTCTCTCTCTCTCTCTCTCTCTCTCTCTCTCTCTCTCTCTCTCTCTCTCTCTCTCTCCCAGCCCTCTCACCCCTCCCGCTCTCTAATATAAAAGCATTTTTTCCAATGACTTCTTAATTGAATCGTTATATTACTGTAAATGAAATTTGAATGAAAATCAAATTACGGCATAATTTAATAGTAAAGTAAATATTATATCAAAACAGTACACAGTTTGTGGGGAAAAGAAATGCTGCGATGATTAATTTATACACCGACTCCTCAACCACATGAGCGTATGTATCTCTAAACTTGAATTTCTAATTTTGCGAATAAATATAAATCGAAGCAAAAATTATTTTCGAAGCGATGTTTTTCGTACTGATAGTCGCGATAGTTGTGGGAAACGTACAAAAAACTAAGAGTTAATGAAAAACGGAATTCCAAACTACTCGCCCGGGAGAGAGAGAGAGAGAGAGAGAGAGAGAGAGAGAGAGAGAGAGAGAGAGAGAGAGAGAGAGACAGCGGTATTTTGCAGCACTTGTACGACTGGTTTGATTGTGTAAATCGTCGCTTCATTTCTTCGTTTTTATTAATATGTGAATCAAAACGAAAAAATTGGTGTTTTTCTCGTATTATGAATATGTTTAACAAAATCTACAGTGTACTAAATAAATGTGCATGTATTTTCTTATTTTTGCAGCTCTTATGCAATATTTTTACTTGTTTCAGATGATTGCAATTACTGTACTAAATAACTTGTGATACGAATTAATTGGTTATAGTTTTAAAAGTTAGAAATAAATATCAATAAACTATTCAACTCTTTTTTTCGTCTAAATTCGTTTATTATTCAATTTTTATCACTTTTATGCGCAAATTTCGCCAAAACCTATTGAATTGCATTAAAAAATAAATTGTGCCGATTGTGCATGGCACTAATTTATGCGAAGAAACAATTACGGAGGCGACGGATCATAAGAAAAACGACATTCGAAACAATCGAAACTCTTTATCGCATACGAGTCGGCGATTAGTAATCCTTTGCTCACAAAAAGCTGTGAAAATTCACGAAAATATATCGTTATTTAGGAAATTATTTGATAAGAAGCAAAAACTGAACATGATAAAATAGAATTTAAAATTGGAGTGTAATAAAAATATGAATAAAGATAGAGCAACGGAGCGCACCGGAGGCTTTGCAGTTGCGGCGCCCGAACACACACACCGACACACACATAGATCTGATGGAAGCGATTGAGCGGCCGAGTAGTTCATGATCTACAAGAGTTGCCGCCGCCGTGCCGGTGCTGGCCGCGGCGTTTTTGGGGCTGACAGAGCTCGCGATCATTGCGAGAGCACCAGAAGAGAAAAAGTAGAAAAGCGAAGCATTTTTTCGTCGTACCCCTAAACCCACTACGGCTTCTGCGCTACTGCTTCTCTCGCGTATGCCTGTGCTCTGTCGTGCCGGAGCTCTCGAAAGGATCGAGTTAGAGGGCCGGACTGAACAGCGCGTACATACATGCTCTCAATGTGTATGTGCGCTGAGCGCGAGTGCCTGCAGTGCGCTCAGCGTCCGCCCCACTCGAACCCCGCCCTCACTACTGGTGCTGAGCGTCTCCGCCGAATGTCATCATTAGTTTAGTTTCGACTCATTTCGCGTTCGCGTCGTGTCGTACAGCCAGTGCTCGCGCTTTCCGAAACACAATTAAGCAGTTCTTTCCCCGATTTATATATATATACTGTATATATATATATATATATGCCGTATATATACTAACGAAATAATAGATCTGTATATTGTGTTTATACAGTGTAAGCTTATATACGACTTTTGTACCGCTTCATCGACTGCTTCTGTCTATTAATCCTCTTTTTTCATAATTAGTTAAACAGTTTTTTTTTGTGTAAAAAGTTTTAAATTTAATTTAAATCGTTTTGAGAATAACTGTTTAGTTTGTTTTGTTTTGTTCTGAGCTATTGTGCAAAAGTAACAAGTTTGTTTCGAGACATTGAGCGAACAAAGCAATGAATAACTGTAACGAATGCGTAGACGAGCGACAACTATGCGTCGAATTTAGTGAGAGTTAGGGGACAGGAGGGCGAGTGGAGTGGACGTCGGTGTCTGTGTGCGTGTGTCTGCGCTGTCATTGAATCGCTGCACCGGTAGCCGAGCGCCCGGCCTATGCTGTGATGATAATGCCGGCGATCTCTTCGGGACCAAACGGCGAAATGAAGCCGAGCTGCGGTGTGGGCGGCGGTGCGCGCGCCGAGTGCGCCGGCTGCGGCACCCTCATCGCCGACCGCTACTACCTGTCCGCAGTGGACCGGCAGTGGCACATACACTGTCTCAAGTGCTCGCAGTGCAAGATCGCGCTCGACTCGGAGCTCACCTGCTTCTCACGCGACGGACATATCTACTGTAAGGAAGACTATTATAGGTAAGCCGTTAACTGCCGGCGCCGTCGGTTAGATAATCGCCGCCTAAACGCGGACGCACTCGGGCCTCGCTATCTGCCCTCCGAATCAGTTAACCCGAAACCGAATGAAACGATCGATACGTTTAGACGAAACGCTAATTCGAGACAATAATTATCATTCGTTTTGTTTTGTCTCTCTTTCGGTGCAAATGAACTAATAATTCAAGTTTTCTCTGTCTCTCTCTCTCTCTCTCTCTCTCTCTCTCTCTCTCTCTCTCTCTCTCTCTCTCTCTCTCAGCCCTAAAAATAAGAATCGTAGCAATAAAAGAGTCCCTTTCCTCTCACATGTTCGCTATGCGAGACATTCTGGGCTGAAAACAAGAAAATTTCGATAAAATAAGATTCGAGAAAAAGTTCGTTTTTATGATGAAACAAAATAATTTGCAAAAAAGAGATCTTATTTTTCGACTCCAACAGACTTTTATCATTCGAGTCGTTCAGACAATCAGATTATAAGCAAATGAGAGAAACGCTGCAAAAAAAACTCGTAAAACAGTTTGTCGTTTGACAGGCAGTCACGCTCTTACCTGTGCTCTCCTCTCATGCCTGTGCGACGCACTCATACATGTACGCACACATACGGCGGCTGCTGCTGCTGCTGCTCTTGCCTCACCACTATTTTCGTACGTTTGTAGCACACGATCCGAAGACGAGCTGATCCTGTTGTCAGAAAATTATTTTTATCGCAAATTTAATTTTCGTTTTGTTTTTATTATTTCGTTTTTTATTCTAATATTTTGTTTTTGTTTATATATTTCTAATTTCTATAATAACATTATTCCGCGAATTCGATTCAATCGGTTCTGTCGTCTCCACTGAACTTAATCCGCGCGCTCTCTCGGCCCGACAAACTTGATAAATTAGATTTTTGCCAGTTTTATTTTTATCATTCTCCTTTAACACAAACATTTTGTGCAGAAGTTTTTTTTTCTCGTTTTTTTTTTGCTGTTTTTCGGTTTCAATGGGTAAAAGATATTTAGCGAAAAGAGCAAAAAGAATTAAAATAGTTTTTTCGTCGACTATTCGAAAAATTCAATTTTTCAGCCCCGAACAATTTTCGCCAGCAGCATTTTCGAAAGCAGCAAAAAAGAGATTTGCTAAAATTTTATTAGCTGTTGAAAAGGGTTTGCGTGAATACGACTTATAATTATATTAAATAACAAAATACTAAACAAAACAAAATCTTATTTTTGTGTCCAATAGCGTAGAAACAAAAAAAAAATTCGTTAAATAATAATCTGCTTTACGTTAATGATTTTGTCGAAATTTTCCAAATTCGTACAGTGTACATTGTGTACTGAAGAGATTTTACACTAATATATTTTACACTGTATTTCGGCAATAAGTCGAATCACATGCGATAAATGAAATGTAAAAATATAAGTCGCTATTCGGTTGACAATTGAGGTCAGACGCAGATAGTTATCAATATATTCGGTATTAATATATTTTCTTATTCAACAAATAATACAGATATCAGTTATCATTCTATATTATGCTTAGAATATACTGTGTATTTTTATTTCGACTGAAGAGAGAAAAAAGCACACACACAGAAATATTTATCATATTATTCATGCATTTCAATAGTGTAATAATTTTTGTCATTCATTCAAATGTGAATTTTGTTTCTCTCTTTTGGTTTTATTTGTTGTGTTTCCAGACTTTTATCGATACGACTGATCAGTGAAACAGAAAAAACCTCAGATTTCGAGACAAAATAAAAGTCCAAATCTTTGATTAATTTTCGATTTAATAAATTTCTTAGTTTTTATAGTAAGTTATATAGTGTTCGACAAAACTGTTCGCAATATTTCGCTTCGAATTCTGCATTACTTTATACAGTTATATCTGACCTTTAGATTATGGATTCAATTAGTTTGAAAAGCGATGTTTTGCTGCAAATTAAGCTAAAAATTATTAAAACAAGAAATAAATTTTCAAACAAAACAAAAGCATAAAACAAAATATATGCCAAGAAAATCATATTTAAGGTAAATATTAATATGAATAAAATTATGAAATTAATAATCGAAGGCCGAAAATATTAGCAACAAGTTAAGCTTAAGCCTGCATTTCAATTTACACAGTCACATTCTGAAAGTGAGTAATGCAGATATTCGAAGTAGAGAGAAATGTTGCTTGATAACATTCATATCAATAGCGAGTGTTTTTGGCTATATCTGGCGTAAAGAAAACAAATGCTTCGAATAGTTAGGTCTGAATAGACTTTTAGAGTCGAAAACAATTCGTAAAAATCCAATCATTTTTGGAGACAAAGACTCGAATACAGAGAGAGTGAGAGAGAGAGAGAGAGAGAGACGGAAAGAGACACAGAGAGGCATAAGGAGAAAAAAAGAGAGGCATAGGGAGAGAGAGAGGGAGTCCGAGTGAGAGCCCCAACCGTTCAGTGCTATTGAATGCCATTCGATGCTATGCTATGCCATGCCATGCGATCCTGACTAACGCTGTCTGCCATTCCTCCCCATGCGTCGGTTGGCGCCGCACAGGATCTTCGCAATGAAGCGTTGCAGCCGGTGCGGCCAGGGCATCTTTGCGTCGGAACTAGTCATGAGGGTGCGGGACAACATCTACCACATGCAGTGCTTCACGTGCGCCTGGTGCAACGTGACGCTGGCACAGGGCGACTACTTCGGCCTCAAAGATAATCTAGTCTACTGTCGGACGCACTACGAAATGCTCACTTGCGGCCACTTTCTGCCCACTTCCGAGAACGCCATCTACCCGTCGGCGCAGGACCGGACGGGCGCGCAGCCCATTATGCCCGCCTACGGCTCCATCTACTCGGCCGGCGCGACGCCAGCGGCGACGGGCGCCGGAGCGACCGGCGGCGTTCGGAAAGGCCGGCCGCGCAAGCGAAAGGGCACAGATGGTGGTCCTGTGCACGACACGCACTCGCCCGGGGCGGCCAACACTCCAAGCGCACAAAGTCCTACTCTAGGTATGTATGGCTATTATCGCACTGACCGCTCGAATATGACTTATGACTTATGTATAGCGTTTTGAAAGACACTCACAATGAGTGACACATTCATTACGAAAACTCTAAGTTCTCATATTTTCCCTCCCATTCCCTTCCATCCCCTCCGCAATTGTCTGCCGGCGCCCGCAAACACCAATAGGCAATTCACTGGAGAGCAACGTCGTGTCGAACCTGAGCGCCAGCTTAGACACCGGGTGTATGAGCGACGGGCAGTCGTCGATGACGGGCTCGTCGCTGGCGCTGTCGGGCCACGGGTCGGGCCAACGGACCAAACGAATGCGCACGTCGTTCAAACACCACCAGTTGAGGACAATGAAGTCCTACTTCTCCATCAATCAAAACCCCGACGCCAAGGACCTGAAGCAGTTGGCGCAGAAGACCGGCCTCTCCAAGAGGGTTCTGCAGGTGAGTCCACATACGCACACATACCCATACTGTGCACACGTACTACAGACACACGTATAGAGACATACATATAAAGAGGTATACATATGAGACACCGCGCGCACCAGTGGCTATGGTGTTTCGCCCCCACCTATTCAACGCCACTCTTCTATCTAATTGTAAGCCATCTCTTAGTGCTGTTCCACTTGCGAGTCGAGTCGCGCACATGACTTACGGCTCAATTGAGTTTTGAAAGCACTTGAGAAATAACGGCTCGTATTGTATAACTGAGAGCAAGAATAGCGAAACAATTGCTGTTATCACTGCTTCATATGATTCTCCGATTTACTGCTATTGATATCGAGACTGAGTTTCGGGTTTTGACGCTTCGACTGCCCGACCACTCAATACAACGACTCAATACACGACTTGAAGGCAACGATTGCTTTGCCTATTGAACGACACGAATGACAAAAACGACTTTAAAATTGAGTTTAATTGTTCAAAAAATTGCCGATACTTTCGATTTATTGCACAGTTCTCTCTGCGACAATACGGCACATCTACTGCATTTAATCTTGATAGTTTCAATCTGTTTTTGCGAATTGAAACTAGACTATACACATTATAAATGTATTTTTTATTTGTTTCGAGTAATTTAGATATTGTCGTTAATGTTGTGTTTGTTTTTCTCGTCGAGTCGTCTGATTGTAAAATAATTTATTGTTTTCTTGTTTTGTTTTTATTATTTTGCAATGTTGATTTTTTACGAGAAGGAAGATGCCTTTTATCATTTAAACATTTGGAAATAAATATTTTTCTTCTCTCGAAAGACTTTAAAAGTTGTAATAAAATTTTAAACTTGATAGCAATATCTTATATTTTTCTTATGTAAAAAATACACTTAGTTTGGAGTTAATGTTGAAATATGTGCAAGCATGCTTAAATTTAAAATTTAAGTTCAAATGATTGCTAAAATATTAAACGAACATACAAAATAACAAATAAATTCATTTACATAGCATATTCATTAAGGCCTATAAATTAATCATTTAATTTGAACAAATTACCATGCCTAATTAAAATTTCTATCATTACTAAATAATTGATAATGAACTGACAGAAAATTGCACTTTATCAATCTCTATTAATATCAAATAATATACAGTGTAGTATTGTCTCGCACAATGGGATTTAAGACGATGAACATATTTTACAATGCTTAAAAAGCCATGAAATATAGATTAAATTTTCAGCATATATTTCTGCGTACGAAATCAACAATTTATATTTGTACGCTCATCAAGATTGTTTCTATCCACTCTCCTGCACATCCTATTCAAGAGATTAAACTACATTTTTTGTGTTAAGACTGATTGTGAGAACAGTCATCATTAGATGCAATAAAAAATTACTTCTGTTCGCTTGTTTACACAGTGTAATTATTCACTCGCCTTCTACTTTAGATTTCAATTAATATCTTTCCGATTCTCAAAACGCTTTCGCAATCTCTACGCAAAACAAGTATTTATTTTCGTTTAATCTCTAAAATTGATTTAAACATTGGAATTGATTTTGAAAAGAGTTGAGAAATTCATTTCAATTAACGCAAATGGAGTTTTGCTATTAAAAGAGAGATACTGTGTAACTTAATGCCATTTAATGCACTGCATATTTAGAAAACATTATCAAGATTCTTAACATACATTATGAATATGTTTCTCTTATTACTATATCTAAAAAAACTAAGTAATACTGTATAACATTCACATAATTTATATTAAACTGTATTTAAAACAAATTATTTTACATAGGAGTTTTGGAATAGGACCATTAATAAATCTATTTTTACCATAATCTTGCTATGATAAACTTAATTTTGCTTTTAATACTTTGCTATAACACGATAACAAGTTTAAAAATGAGAATTCAAATTAATAATCTATATATTAATCCAATCGCAGGTATGGTTTCAAAACGCGAGGGCGAAGTGGAGGCGAAACAACCTGAAGCTGCCGGACGGCGCGGATATGTCGCTCGGCGGCAGTCAGTCCCTTCTCGCGCACCCGTCGACGCCGTCCACCGGCATCGGCAGTCCGAACGGGTCGACGCGGCCGTTCTCGTCGCCGTCGCCGACGCTGTCGAACGCCGACAACCACAGCCATACGGGTTCGAGCATCGAGTTCGCTGCGGCGGCCCAGCACCCTGAATCTATCATTCCTTTGGCCACTTTCCAAGAGTTGTTTTGAGACTAAATTAAAGTAAATTATATTTCGATGAAAAACACGTAAATACGAGGAAATAATTTTCACTCAATTTTCAAATTCATAATTGCTATAAAATATTTGAGAATTTATTGATACATATAGTGAAACAAATTCGCGATTTCTAATTGTTTTCGTTTAGTGCGAAAGCGTATGCGAAACTTTATCATGTTTGTATGCTTTTGAGCAAGCGTATTTTTACAAATCTAAATCTCATTCGGTTGTAATTGCATAATGCTGATATGAACCTAAATTTAACTAGATGATTCAAATCTAATGTAATAATCTTAAAATTTATTTATATATTAGTGTATACAAATAAATTTAGACATTAATCTAAATTTTTATACATGATAAATTGTTTATAGATATCTATATTTTGTTAGATTTAATTTTTACTCAATTAAGATCTGTGTATTCGAAGCAATGCTTATTTGAATCAGAAATCTGAAACCTTAGGCGTCGGCCAGAAATGTATTTATGACTTATTTTTTAAACTTTTGAAAAACTATTTTATTTCTTAAGATTTTTCAATATTTTTGTTCAAATCAATCAATTGATAACTATCTTCGAGACATTCATATCAAGCGATTATAATGAGCATGATAATACAAATCTTAAAACAAAATATAAAGCAAAATATATTTTCGATATAGATAACAGTTTAATTAGTAGTAAAAGGATAATAATAAGCAAAAATACGCTTGCTTAATGCGATCAAACCGAATGTGTCCTAGTTGAGCGTACGCTTTCGCATACATTGTAAATATACATGACACAAATTACGAATTAAAAATTTAATTTTAAGTAATAAAGTAATAGTTTCTATAAATAAATTTACAGCAAATATAACATAAGAAAAGTGACACTTAAGGAGACGAACAGAAAATAACAGAAAATTTTATGATTATTATCCGACAAAAAGAACAATATATTCTCGAAATTATATATTGATTTTTTCCTTATTCTCATTGCGGTTGTAATAAATTATCTGCTTTTGTGCAAAAATTCACTAATAATACAGTGTAATAATAATTTCCAACAACAACTAAATTATTAGCGAACATAAAACCTAGTGAAGTATTGAAATTTAATTTTTAAGAAACGAACTGTTTAATTTTTCTGTTGTGAATGTCAAGCGAAAAAACAAACTATTCTCTCATTAACAAAGAAAATGTCGAAACAAACAAAAACTTTTTTAATATAAGTAACAAAAACAAAAAATTGAATTTATATACATTCTTATAAATAGGTATTTTAAACTGAAAATTTTAAAAACTTTTTATTTGGCAAAAAATGTTACTTTGAACAAAAAACTACATTTCACATCTCACGTCAATTCTTATGTTGCTATTGTAATCATAAATTTGTGAATAAAAAAAAACTCAATTTGAAAGATGATATTTGAGAAAAGTCTACAAAAAGTTTTATTTATTTTTTTACGTAATTTTTAAAACCAAATAAATATAATTTTTTTAAATAACTCTTTGGTTGAAAACAATAGTCACCGAACGTCACAAACGTATAAATTTTGTGTAAAATCTCTCAAATATTATAAGAAATTTTGTTCTCGTCTTCTGTCACATCAAAGACCAAACGCCGAAAAACTTTTTTCATATTTCTATTGTTTTTCCTTAATATCAATGCAATCCAAATGCCGACTCAAAAGCTCTAAGCATGTATAAATTTAGAAAATTCATAGCAATGTTTGCAAAAAAAAAAAAATACACAGTAAATTCCTGCAATAGCTACCATTTATTCTAGCTATTTTATTTAAAGATATTTAGAGTTAAATTTAGTTTAATTAATAGTAATTATATATTTGGAATCATATTCAGGGAAAACGATTTTTTTGTGAAAAAAGTTAAGAATTTTTTTTAGATTTTCTCTTTCAGTGATTTATTAGTTTGTATTCGAGTTTGCATTTCATTCAAAGATTTTTAGTTTTAAGCAATTTCTTCGTCTTTTGACAGGATTTTGGGAAAAATAACTTATTTCTCGAGTTTTCAATCGTAAACCAAAACATGATTTTTCAAATGAGAGCTCTAAATACGAGTAAACTTTTATGCCGTATATAAATGCACAGTATATTCAAATCGATTTTACAAATATCAATAAAAAATAATATAATTTTATTTCGATTTTTCTTTACTTCGCAAAACAAGTCGAGACAGGAGTTGAACGAAAATCGGGAATTATTTTAACACAAATAAAAAAAATTGTTCAGTGTAATGTCATCGCCGAGATATACAGTGCAAACATAAACATTAATCTTTGCCAAAGTTTATGTTTATTTTATTATTTTATTCAACAAAATTTTCGGCGCAAAACACTTAAAGATTGATTTTCGATGAGATGGGCAAAAAACTATACAGTATAAAGAGTCGACTCAAAAATTGTCTCTTTCTTCGCTATCCCTATCTATTCCTTTATATCTTGCATTATTTTATCAAGCTCAAATAGTCAAAATAGCCAGCGTAAGACATGTCATCGTAAAATAAAAGTACCCATCACAAAATAGTTAAAACGTCTCTTCACTTTCCTTCTATTTATGCATGTTTGTTCTACTCGTCGATGAGTATCAAAAAGTTTTTTTTTTTGAAACTCAAACTCAAACCAAGACTAGAGTTTGAGTCTGCGATGCGATGTAACTGGAAAAAAAAGTTTGAATAAAATTATTCAAACAATTCCGACAAAAGTTTTGAAAAATAATTTTTTGTCTCTCTTTCTCTGCTCTTTCACATCGCGGGGAGAGAGAGAGAGAGAGAGAGAGAGAGAGACCTGTATTGACAAGTGAGTAGTATCTGTATTGGTAGGCATACAGTAGTGTATATCCAAACTATACAATAGTTTATCTGATGTTTCTCTCATTCTCTAAGCGCTCTCTGTTTGCGGACAACGCCAGCCATCGCTTAAAGGCATGTATTTTGTGAATACACTTCTGAAGCCTCGAAACGAACGGAACGGAACGAAACACTCGGTTCGGAATCGCAGTCACAACGACTGGCAGACTCTGAGAGTCACTAACACTCCGACCGAAAAATATATTGAATGTATATTTTGTTCGTTTTTCATACACTCGCCGTTTGACATGTATTTCGCGATATATTATATGTTTTAGATACACATAAAACATCAAAAAATAATAATTTCGAATAAATCAGATTACAAGTCGAGAGAAGGCATACGAATTTAATTAAAAATATTTTCTTTTATGCTTTTTGAAATGTATAATTAATCAAAAAATCGGGATAAAAAAGTTTTTGGGAAAAGTTATCTTAATTCGAAATCAATTCAATTTTCAAATATTTCAATTGACTTTACATTATATTTGTATTGAATGCACAGAAAAAGGCGAGCATTTTAGTTCGGTTTGGGTAAATAAGCATGATCGCAAAGTGTTCGCAAGCTTGTCCACTCATTTATCACTGGGTGTGAGGGCCGAGACGCCGGGGCTTAGGAAAGTGGGAACACACCGCACAGTTAGCTCGTGTGTGCGTATGTGCGCGCACTTAGAAACCGCTGATAGCGATGTAAAGTGAGATTCGAGGGCTGAGTCGGGGGGAGTGAATGGCTAGCGAACAGTCTATTGGGAAAGACACTGCACAGGCATCTTTTAGCTCCCTGTGCTGGAGCCGTAAGTGTTCGATACCCTATCATACAGTGACAGCAATTTTTTCTCTCTTTCAGAAACTGTACACAAAAGTCGAGATATATGTCGATATGTGTGCCAAACATTCGGCGCACTTCGACATTATAGCCCAAACAGCGGTAACTCCAGAAGAAAGAGTACGGGCGCTGCAGATGCCGGAGCCCTGAGAGCACGCCCGGGCATAAAGAGCACGAACGCAGCGCTCGTCTACCTCTTTGTCGCGAATGAGTTATTCACGTCTGCACTGCAGTTAAGATATTGTCAACTATTGTCGCATTCCGTCGATAGGCTCACAAATACACTAATCAAATGCGAATTGAATGCGAAAAACAACTGTCAATACCGTAGTAGTAGTGCCACTCGTATTGCCAATCGATTAGTTCAATGCATATATTTATGGCTATATTTTAGAGGTCAGTAGTGTTCGCAATACAGTAGCGGAACTGAACTTTTAATTATTGATAAATGATTTATAGCTATATATAACTGAATGTCAAGACTATAATCGAGTGACTATTTATTGGCCGAACGCCAAGTGAATGGATACGAGTGCCGATCGCACCGAACGGTTGAGGCGCTGAGAGCGACAATTCGTTTGCATTTATGATTGCGATGTAGTGTTCGTTCGACTAAATACTAAGCAATTCACTCATGACTTCGCACATTCCGAACCAAACGTCGACTATCCAATTGGCCACATCCGGCGCCCATCCGGCCCCTACTCTCACATTCTGATCGCACTTAACCTCACGATTATCTGACATTGATTTCTAATTAACCCCTAAATTGTTTCGTGCTATTGACGAGTAGATCTGATAAAATACAACTCGATTTGTAATATATTTTTGTCTGAGTAGAGCAGAAAAATGCTTTTCACCTAATATTATCATGATATGTTCAGTTGACTTCATATTTTTATAGTTGAATTTCCATTTTGTTAATTTGTTGCTTAATTGCGAACAATTAGAATAATTTTCCAATAAGTCTAATAAGCATTAACTCAATCGTCGAACCCATTCTATTCGCAACACAAATCGAAAACTCGAAAAGCATTGAAACATTTGTTGAGTTTTTTGTTTTGTGAAACAAAACACACTTTTCCTCAAAGATTACTTGACATAAGTTTTGTCGAAATATTTGTTGATATTTCTGTATTTCTGTACTAATCTATTTAACAACTAATAATTAGTGAAAAACATTTTTTAAAGTAATATTTTGTTTTAATGTATTTTAATGTTTTCTAAATTACATTATCTTTTTGTACTTTTCGTTCGGTTTCGGGAAGTAATTAAAACAATCGCCAAATCGACGAAAATATTTCGCTGTCAAATATACTGTGTATTTGTGTGTTTGGCAAAACTATTTGAACTTTTCTCTCTACTTAACAAATCAAACTTGTACAGTGTACACCACTTAAACAACGTGTTAACTAGTTTATCGCCAAATTAATGCGATATTTATTCAAATGCTATCTTTTAGCATATGATTGAAAAATTCGTAAATTATTGTGTTGTCACTTAAAATGCGTTTGAAAAGAACCCCGTAACATTTATTATTATTGATTGCGCGCTAAACTTGTTAAAATTACAAATTATCTTTTAAAGACGTCTCGAAGTTTGCTTTCGGAAAATCGAAACCTCTTTTGATTCATAACAGGCGAACAGAATAAGTCAATTGAATGCAATTAATAATTAATATAATTAGTAAAGCGAACAGTCGTTAGACCGAAGTCTCAGACGGAGTCTTCATTAGCGAAACGTTTTTCCAATAATTAATCGATAAATCGCTTTTTGATTAGTTTTGTTGTCGAAACACACAATCCTTTACTTTAGATAAAACAGCGAAATATAATAAATATTAATGTAATGTAATATAATGTTAAAATAATCTTAAACAGCATTTATCTTTGCACAGATACAACTAGAAAACGGTATTAAACAGCAATAATTTTCTAATCATATCTAAAATAACATTCAAAAAATCTAAAACGACATAAATATAACACATTTATGAGTAGCTATTTTTTAAGAGGCATATCAATTAAGTGTTTAGACAGAGTTGAGCGCATTTTGCGAATAAATCATTTCTGTATCGACACATTCGAGCGGTCAATAGTGGCGGTTATGCTGTGCAACAAAAAGCATCTAAAAATACACAAATACACAGTATATAAGTATGAAAGTATGAAAGTATGGAAACCTTTTTTATGTTGCTAGTCTCGATTCTATTTATCACCTGCGCCTTTGGCTCTCATCCGGGCCCAGTGCGCAAAAAGCGAACCGAGTCGTCGGCACAGTTAGCACACGTATTAATAGTAGGACGAGCCGAGTGACTGCATCTGCCCTACGCTCTCGCACTCAGTCGCCCGAGTATTTCGAAAATATACATAAAATAATAGTTTCGATCAAATATTTTCGTATTAATTGTTATTCGAAAGATTCAAATCACGTTTGCGAACCCAAACCCAAACCGTCCTATTGTCTGCAGAAACGGCACTTTTTCACCATCGCGTGCACTAGAGGTATAAAAACCTACTGGTTACTGGTTAACACAAACACTGTTATTACTCGTAGCGTTCGGCGTAGCGGTGGCTATTAATTTTGCATGTTAGGTTTACTTTTTTCACCAATTCAAATTATTGTTTTTCAATCAGTACGTGCTTTCGATGGCATTCCCATCGCATCCGATAAGTTCGAGTGCTTTCGCCTGAATATACCCATCCATTCCCAGTCTCTCTCTCTCTCTCTCTCTCTCTCTCTCTCTCTCTCTCTCTCTCTCCCCTCCCTCTCCCAACTCTATTATCAATACTCTTTTTTCATGGCAAGCCTTACATACTATTCGACTGTATTGTGGAAAATATTTTCAATGCAATTTTGAATGACTCGGGCAGACACTCACACACGGGTCGCACATACACGTGCAGGTGCTCCTCGCGCTACCTCTGCTGGCAGCTACCATTCCCATTGAGTGGGCACTGTTCGCCGCGTCAGCCTCTCTATCTGTTTCGCTCTCTGACTGTGCACTGAATGACAGTTTTGTCCAAAACTTCGCATTTATAGCAAACCATTAAATAACGGACTTTGAAGTTATGGCCCAAAGCTATAGATTGCCAGCGATATGAAGAGTCAAATACAATGCTCACACAAAATGCTTTTTTAACCCACAGCGTTGCCGAAAAATATATATACTGTGTATTTTATAGTTACGGTTACTATTTTATAGGCGACTAAAAGCATTGCACACAAAAAATAAACTAGTACAAGTAAAGTATACTGCATATGCTGTGCTGTATATTGAATTGATGTGATAAGTCAGGGTTATCTTAAATTTATCCTGTTTACTAACCATATGGAAAATGTATAAATCTTTTTTAAAAATTTATGCAAATTTTTGTTTAATTTTTGATATAAAGGTTAAATATTTTATTGGAGTGTATTATTTGTGTGTAGAAATTGCTAACTTTGCCAAAACAATTTTGACATGCTGTAAAAATGAATGAATATACTTAAACTCAGATATGATTAATCAAATCCGAAATGTTTTGAATAAATAGCATGCGCTTTT
>JAQIXC010000394.1:0-28612 GCA_034697605.1 Metabelba pulverosa | reverse complement strand
ACGTTCTCCAAGAACTGCACATTACAACTTTACTTAATCTTTACCAAATAGAATTGCACATAAATGCGTAGACTAGTATTTCTGTTTTCTAATTATGTTTTATTTAATATTTTATATAATTATAAATTAATTTGCATTTCGGCTTATTTTGTAAAATATTTTATTCATTTCTTTACCAATCATTTTATGCAATTAAAAGTTATCTTGAGTTTGAATTTGATCTTGATAGTTTAAGTTATTTTTTATCGGAGTTATCAACTTATGATTAAAATTCAAATAAATCCAATTCATAGTTTGGCAAACATTTATTTAAAATCGTGCTTAAAATACAGTCTTATTTATCTTTATATATTTGACAAATAATTAAATCAAAATACATCATAAAATAAAAACAATTGTATTAATAATTATTTGATTTAGAAACCAATTAAAAGCAAATAAACAAATGTATGAATAGTTTAGTGATTCGGACGGCTTTTGTATCAAATCTCGAGTTTAATATCAATATATCACAGAATTGAGAGAAAGGGTTATTTCGATAAATACTTTTGAATCAAAGCTTTGAGATTAAGGTTCGGCAGAAGGAGTTCGTTAATCATCACTTCGTTAGTCATAGGACTGGTAGAGTTGCCGTTCTTAATCCACTCAGTGATCGCCTCCTTCTCGTAGGTATAGCCGTCTAATCGGATAATTCGAATAATTGGTTAAACAATTGGATAACTATTTGTGAACTATTCAAGTGTTAGCTATGAGGTGAGAGCGAGACCTGTGGCCACTACGGGATCCTTCATGAGTTCGTGAGTGATTGGACAGCAGAGTTCGTTCGGCATTAGAGTCGAGTCCTCGGCGTCATCGTTGATGTGTTGCCACAACGGGTTCTTCAGCGCTTGGATTCCTCGCAGGAGTTTGTTTCGGTGGCCCAAAGACTCTGCGATTAATTCAATCGAAATGTTAGTTATATTTCGATTCAAACCTTTCAAACAATTTCAACCGATTTTGAGAGCAGTTAAGAGACTGTCATTAGTCAAGTGAACCAATTCGATGCCATCGATCGAGTTGTCTCTGAAGACGGAACTGTATTTCGCTAAACCGAGTCTTTCCAACCAATTGATGACATCAGTTATCTTCCACTCGGATATGATGTTACTTCCGGACGCTATCATAGCCGACGACTCGTTGTTCCCGATGTTTATGATTACAATGTCTTTGTCTTTCATGTCAGACATATGCCAAATGATGACTGTCTTGTCGTTAGAACCGGTCGCTAAGAATCGATTGTCAGACGAGAAGACACAACACGTGACATATCGGGAATGGCCTTCGAGTTTATGCAACTGGTGTCCAGTCTGTGGGTCCCATATTATCACCAATTTATCGCCGGCTCTAAGCGAACGGAGCGAACAATTCATACAATTAAAGGTATATTATCTCAAAAATATACATCAAATATATGAATACATACGCAGAGGCCAGAAGAGAGCCGTCGTTTGAAAATCGACAACAATTCACGTTTCCGTTGTGGCCTTTTAACGGCATTAAATTATTTGCTTGCTTAATTCTACTTGGTTCTACCAAATACCTTTGAGGGTATGTGAGAGAGTAATCGTACACTTCTGGCCCCCTCTCACGTGCCAGAGCTTGACGTGATCGTCGTTACCACACGAGGCCAACAAATAGAAGCTCTGCAGCGGTCCGTCGGTGACTATTCGAAGAGATGCGTTGTTTAAATGCAAAGACGTTTTCGGCCAAACATTTACCATTAACTTCGTATTGAGAGCTGAAGTCACAGCCTAAGACTCCCAAGTCGTGCGCCTCTATCTGAGTGGCCAAACACTTCCCGTGTCCGTACTTCGAGTCCCACAGCTTGAGGTCGCCCGCAGTTGAGCCCGAGACTAGGTAAGAGCTGTCTGGGCTGAATGCACAGGCAGTGATCATAGCCTCGTGATCAGAGAGAGACCTAATCATCAAATTATGATTAAAGCAATAAAACATTTGAATTGAATAGAAGTAAAGCGAAGAGTAGACCTGATCTGCGAACGCGTAGATATGTCCCAAAGAACTAACTTCTCGTCATCGCCTCCCGAGGCCAACATCGAGGACGAGGGCGAGAAACTACATACCCTAACAGCGCAACCACTTTCGTGTTTCATTTTGACCACTTGTTCGCCAGTCTAGAGCACAGGAAGTCGAGTAAAGGTAAGTCGAATCGAATTAGTGCTGATCGAGGCCTACGTGAGTGTTCCACAGAATTATGTTCCCGTCGGTCGAACCCGAAGCTATGATTGTACCGAAAGGCGAAAACCGAACGCAATTGACCCCATAATTGTGGCCAATCAGTGGCGACAAAGTGTTGTGTCTATCAAACAAGCACATTTATACAGTGATATTTAAATTCAAGCTATTTCTCAATTCTAGGCAAACATTTCTCTAACTCTAGTAGTAATAAAAAATTTCAATTAAACAGTGTTCCAGTCTATCTTGTTATTCGTGTTCTTTCAATCTTAATTATTTTACACTGACCCTCTACTCAATAAATTTAGTGATTGCGCTATTTGTGACTAGTACAAATTAAAATAAAGCTTAAAAGATTAAAACCGGCATTGAAGGAGATGACATGATAAATATTTTTAATAGTCTACTGTACAATGCAAGATGCAAGATAATTACCAAGAGATAATTTAGTAATAAAATCTAACAACGATATTACAGTGCCAAGAAATATAAAAAATATAAATCCCGTTGAAGAAATAGTAGA
Source organism: Metabelba pulverosa (assembly GCA_034697605.1). NCBI lineage: Eukaryota > Metazoa > Arthropoda > Arachnida > Sarcoptiformes > Damaeidae > Metabelba > Metabelba pulverosa. The sequence continues at coordinate 25,857 of JAQIXC010000394.1, read as the reverse complement.
TTAAAATTATATAAGCAGTAAAATTCCAAATAAAGTCACTAATATTTCTTAATAATGAGAATCAGAAATAATAAAAATATAAATTTTGTGTAGAATTTGCATAAATATATTACAATAATTGATTGATTTAAAAACAAATTTTTGTAAATCCCTTTATTTTACCATAATCTATTTTTAATTTATAACTGTTAATTCAAATGAACTAAATTGTTTGATTTAAGTAAATATTTGAAACTTGATAACAACAATAAAATTAAGCTGTACAGTTAAAGTATATTTATCTAAAACATAAGCTATAATAAAAAACATTTTATACTACATAGGTTAGGATTTTAAATAAATATTTACATCATGTTGTTTATTTATTTTTCATGCTGTTTTCAACATGATCATATAAAGCAATTTAATTTTAATGTTTTTGTAGAATTAAAACAAAATAAATAAGCTATCAAAATAAATCAGCATGTAAAATTTGAACAAAAATAATATTGACTTAAAAATTTGAACAAATGATTGAATAAATATTAAATTTAGATGTATATATTCCTAATCCATAGTCAGATTGTGATCAATCGGTGCAATACATACGGCCTGAAGACGCCGGTGTCGTCGGACTCCCAGAGCCGGACAGACTTGTCGTTCGAACCGCTCACCAATAGCTTAGTGCCGGTGAAGTCAACCCAATTAACGTCACTCGTGTGCCCGTCGAGTATCTGATGGGATATAGCCATCTCTGCTCTGATAGACTGATTGACTGATTGACTGATTGACTGATTGACTGATTGACTGATTGACTGATTGACTGATTGACTCGTTTAGACGATTCGGTTAATTGTTTAAAATTGGTTTAATTGAAGCGAAAACTCAGTTTAGTTTCGGTTCGGATTGACTCGAACTGAGAAATAGGCGTCGAATGACATTCGTTCGCAATTCTGTTAAATAACTTATACTTTCGATTGAACTCATAAATGAATTTCACGTTTAATTAGTTTTTTGAAGAAAAATATCAGACTTTGTATTGATTTTGACGTATGTATTGAAACATAAAGTCATTTATTAAAGTTTTAACGAATCGTTAAATTATAGAATAGTAGGCAATAGTAGAGAATAGCAAAGAATAGCAAAGAATAGTAGAATAGTAGGAGAATAGGGGAATAAGGCCGAGACAGCGAGTGCCTTGCTCAAATGATAAATCGATAGCAACCTCAATTGTTATTATTATTATTATTATTATTAGATTAATGTTTTTGAACCAAATTTTTATGAAAACATTTCTCTATATTATCAGTTTATTAGACAATTTAATAATAATCTAAAAACAAAATAACAAAATTGAAAACATTATGACCAGAGATGTTGTTTATTTGAACATTGTAAAAGTTGTTGGTTGGAAATATTATCACCTAGTTACATATGTTTACGTCTTTATCGTGTTTTATTTATAGTAATTTCGACATAAGTACTTGATATAAAAGACTTTATTCGTTATATTGAATCGCTTTTTGTTTGACAGCATTATATGCTTTTATTCGCTTTTTAATACAAACGCGAGAATAGAATCCATTATTTGATTCTATGGCAACGACTTAAGAAATCTATTAAAACTAAAATCCGGTGTTTTTAAAATGCATTAATTTACAAATGCTTTTTTAAAATTTATTAAATTAATTTTTTAAATTAAATATGCTAGTTTCTATATTGCATATTTGTTATAGGTAATAATACCTATGTATATTTTATTATAGACAATAAATTTTTAAATAATAATTTCATACATTCTCTAAAATAAGCTAGGGTATTATTACAATATTTATACAAATTTAATTATTAAATAAATATTTTAACTGGGTATTTTAAATCTTACTTTCTACATAATTTACTTGCATTTACACTATAAGTTACTGTACATTGCCCACTGTATATTGTAAAATAATAGAATTTATATTGTATTACGCATTAATAACTTATATTAAACATACAATAAAAATAGTCTACATAAAATTTAAAATAAAATTTTAATGATATGTTTAATCAATAATTTTAATTAACATAAGTTGTTAAAAAATATCCTTAAGTTTTTAATTAATCTAACAAATATAAACATGCAACATTATATATTGATAAAACAATTTGTATTATTTTAATAAATGTATGATTAATATAACTAAAGATTTTTAGCTCTTTAAAGCTCTCTACAATAATTTTATGCAACATATAGTTTATTAAATTTAATAAATACACAAAATATACAACAATTAATCATGTTTTATTAATTTTTTTTCTTAAGCATAAATAACAAAACACATTCACATTTCTATTATTTTATTTTTTACGAATAGTTTTAATCGTTATAATTACATATTTATACGAATAATCCTTAATAAAAATTATACAGTATAATATTAATACTTTTTATCATTTATCTTTTAATGTTAGAATCACAATAAATAGTAAATTTAATTCAATATGATTTTAAAATGACTGACTATTTTTATTTTTTTATATCTATATTATGCAATAATATTTAAGAAATAACTTGACAAGTTATTTATAAACACAATAATAATTTATATAAAGCAGCAAGCATAAATTATTTGTAAATAATGTTGTTTTTAATAGTTAAGAATTTAAATAAAGAAATATAGTCCTAATATTTTGAGATTAATTACAACTTGATGGTTAATATTTATAAAAATGCATTCATCATTAGTAAATTTTAAAGAAATGCATATAATATTTATTGATTTTTTTCTAAAAATAACTAACAAGTAAGAATCACATAAATAAAGCAATTATTGATTTAACATTGAAATAAAATTGACAAATAAACTGAAAACAAATTGAAACACAAGATCTACAATACTTTCCATTGCTTATAGTTACGAAGTGCAGAATTCGGTCTTGTTAAGTTTTTTGATATTATTATTATTCTTATATTTGTAAATTTGTATAATATTCAAACTCAAAAGTTATTGCTAAAAGTTTAATTTTAATATGAATCAATTATATTTTGTATAAAAATACAACTGAACTATTGCTAAAACCTAATAGTAGATTTATGTGTATTCCAATGTTATATTCGACATTGTCATAGTCGACTTTGTAATATTCGACTTTGTCATAATTGATTTTGTCACATTCGACTTTGTCACATTTGGTATAATAATTATCTTAATGTAAATTTTACTTCCGTTGGGGAAAAATGTTTCATCAAAAAAGCAAAACCAATGCCTAACAATGTGCTATTTAGAGTTAATAAAGGATATCCCATTTGGCTTAGTAATTACTAACATGTGTTATAAGAAGTCGCATTAAAGTGGCTTGGTTGGTCAATAACATTAATCTATGCTTATAATGAGCTGAATTTAACAAAATAATATTGAGAAGTAATATATATGAGTGGTAAAACTTAATTAATCTTACAGTATATGCTTAATAAATAAATGGTTAAAACACGCTAGTTAATACACGGGAGTTAGGGACTTGGCGTCAAAGGTATTAACTTCATACTGGGCAGTCTTGTTTTCTGAATAATTTTAGTTCATGTTTAATTAGAAGTAAAGCACATTCATCTTAATTTAAGATTAATTAATTTAAACCGCACATTGACCCGCTAAACCTCCTGATCTTGGACATCTGTTTCTATTATTTAACATTTCAAAGTTCCAGATTATTTAAAACATTATGAAATTTATTTACAACTTTGACAAATATGTTGCCGGGGTAATTTAAGATAAAGATAAGGAGATTTACTGTAGTGGCTCTATTTGGCCCCGTGTGCGGCAAAAAGATTCGAAGATTCTTAATAAAGATCTTTTGCCAAAAATATTTTCACCACTTTTTGTGTTCTTTATTCCAAATGTTTCTTATTATTTCTATTCATTTGATTAGAAATAGTAAACATAAGAAATACTTTAATATATACTGTACTTTATCCGTATATTTTATATTTTGTTCTAATTTTGTATTAAGTTATAAAGAATTTTAATTTAAAAAAGCTATTTCAGTAAACATTGAACTATTAACAGTAAAATAAATCAGGTATAATTTATAAATAATAGTCAATATATTATAAATTATGCTTGAATTGATGTAATCGACAAATGAATGCAATAAATAAAACGATTGAACCAAAAGAGTAAGTTAGTACAGATCTAATTATTTCATTATTGCATAATAAGATATTCACTTGCACAATTTACGGTATTTAGCGTTTTTACTAATATAAGTTTATTTTAGCGGTAATTATAAAAACCACACCGCAACTTACAACTTTACCAAGTACTTCAGAGTAAATCGACATAATTTCAATTAAACTATACAGTATATAATATACAATAGAATAGTAAACGAAAGAGAATTTCATTAAATATCAAATATTAGTTGCAATCCAATGGAGAAAATGTGAAACTCTGGCGTAAACGCCAGGAAAGCCCGGAGTCGCGCATCTCCGGCCGAAACTAACAATTCCCGTCAAATAGTATCTCCTGTTGTTTGGATCGATTTGAATGAGTGGACCTGATCTCGACAGTGCGATAACAAACTGATTAGTTATCGATTTGCCACTCATTTGTTTGTAGCCATACCTCCTGAGTCGCCCTGACAGCTGTCTTTAGTAGAACCGACAGTTCCGGCGCAGATATACTCATCAGTGATCGGAACGATTCGGTCGAAGGCTTTCCGGCAGTCGTTGTTGGAAATGATTTCAATCGTCGCTTCGCGTAATAATTCGCTAGACTTTCCATTAAAGGCCTGTCGGCCCCAACCGGCTATAGAACCACTTCGGCCCACATTCTCGGCTGAGTTTAATACTTGGGTGTCATATGGCAGACATATGGGCCAAATGCGTTGATTGAAGACTACCTTTATTTGAAAAGACGGCGACTGTTAGTCATTGGTTAAGACAATTGGAGTCGAATTACTCGATTCGCGAGTTTGATGATCGCAATGTCGTTCTTATAAGTGTTCGGTTCGAAGTCCGGGTGCGCTCTGATCTGCACCGCATTGTAATCGACTTCGGCGTCATCTCTAGACCGCTTCAGAATGTTATGTTCGCCCAAACGAACTCTGAGTCGATTCGGAGCCATGAGCTGACCGTTTTCGAGCACACAATGCGCTGCCGTTATCACCTCCTGTCGGGACACCAGAGCTCCACCGCATTGGGCGCTAAACTCTCCCGACTCTTCAAAAAGTATGGCCGCCTGTAGTCGACACCCAATAGATTAAAATTTAGGCGCAAACCGATTGTCGGGCATACCATCCACGGCCAAGAACCTGGACGAGACGCTCTCCCGCCTACTATACGCGTCACACTGTTTATGTCGTTTACACTTGAATTTCCACAAACTGTATGAAAAAGTTTTTAAACTTAACTATAGTTTACTCTTTAGACTCACTTTTGGGTAGTTTTCGTGGCTTTTCAGATATGACTGAATCGATAGAACTGTTCACTATATCGGGAAATGCAGTCGTTGTGGTCGTTGTGGTCGACGTCTTGGCAGTGGACGGCCTTCGAGTTGTGCTGCCCTTCACTGGTTTAGCCAAAGGACAGCAAACTTTCGGCACTTCGTTATCGTATCCACAGATCGATTGTCGCAAACGCTTCAGATTTCTCGAGTTTAGTAAATCAGTGCAACGAACCAATGGCTCGCATATACCTGGCCTACCATTCGGTGTGACACAAGTCTCCCGTTCCTCGTCGGGAAACGATACTATTGTAAGTATTATTGACTTGACATTAATTTGCAAACAATTCAGTTATCGCTTACTTTGTCTCTTAGTTCTGCAATCAATTAATTTTAGACAAACGCTTAAAATCAAAATTTTAAATATTTTGTTCATATTTTTAAAGTTCAAGTTTAAACACAATTCTAATAATAATTTTTAAGCTTAATTCAAAACAAATGTCCAATAAATACAAATTAATTTATTAAATATGAGATAAATGTTTAAAAATAAATTTATTGCTGTTTTGAAAAGTTTTGAGCGAAAGAGTAGACCGCAAGGGAAGGGATGTAAGCCATGAGCTAATGTCTAAGTGATTGATGACCTTCGGTGCGACTCTACTGTTGTGCTGCAGTCGTCGGTAATTGCTTTTCGCAATAATCTAATGACTCATTAAGTCGTAAAAACATTTCTCTTAACTATTTATTTCAATAAATAAAATCTCAAATTCTAAGGAAATTAAAAACGTCTCAACAAATGGTTATGAATTGAAAATTACATATATTTGACAATAAGAGAAATCAATAGGCGTTTTGACGTCAATTGCAGACTCGAGTCAGAGCTCCGACGCCTTATCCCATGTTTTTTCGGTTTCCTTCTCCGCGTTTATGTTCTGAACAATAGATAAGTAAAGTTCAGTCAATCAGTAATTGCCAGCTAATTGGGTAACTCTTACCGTCTTTCCATTCATCCCATTCCCTCGCCTTCCTCAGACTCTCGGGATTATCCGTTTCGACCAAAACCTCTTTCCGGTGGTCTTCGCACTCGTCTTCGCGTAGTTTTTTGTCTGGATTTTCGGCCCAATCCAGAAGACTATTGCTATAGCTGTACACAAATGAGTCATTATTTCAACTTTCAGTTCGACTTCAACTCATTATCTATTGATATTCAGTGGGACATACATCGATGGGTCGGTTATGGCAAGACTTCCCTCTTCGAGCTTTTGATTAACAAAGTCATCGACACTAACGGTCGGAATGGAAGGATAGCCCAACCCATAGACCTTCTTCTGGAGTTCATTCCGAGTGATAATTATAGGTTTGAGTCGTTTCGGCTCTAATCGAGTGCTTCTGGCGCTGTGTTTGTTGTCTTTGTTTGAGGCCTTCATTTGCTTCATGTGCTCTAAAATCGGTTTTTCGGTTTCAATATTCGATAACTCATCCAATGAGTGGTTAATCCATCGCTTCAGAAGAGTTAAGAAATAGTCTCTAATAATCTGGTCGTCGGCGTTGTCCTCCGTGTCGGACATCTTTTGTCTCAAATACTTCAACTTCTGCTCCATTTCCTTCATTTGTCGATATCTTTGAATTTTGTCGTTTCGGTTAAAAACTGCCGATTCGAGCGAAGCGGTCGAATGGCGTGGCGTTCGGCGCTCTTCACTGCTCTCGTCGTTTCGCTTCAGTTCAATGTCGCAGATCTGGTAGTCATTGAGTCGTTGAATAAAATCATTGAAATATATTTCCGCCGTTTTTAGGACTTCCGATCTGTTGGCCATTTGCGAGGAGAGCGTCAGCTCTGCCAACAGCGCCGGCAGTAACAGGTATTTCAAGTTATTGGTTGCGATCTCTTCGACCGATTCATTGCAACTAAAGAGCGACAACTCGTTCACCAATCGCGTCGACTCTTCCAACGCCGCAATCGCCTCGAAAACCCGATTCTAAGCGTTTCACTCAATTAGGGTTTGAGCCCAATATCAGACAATTCACTCAGAAAACAAAAATGGCAAAAAACATCTAGGTGTTATTTTGTGCCAAAAAACATAACATTAGTTCAGTAGCATGTTCTTTACGTTATACTGTAGAATATCTAGTCATTTCAATTGGACTGACCAGACGTTAATTGAAATGACTAAATGTTCTGTAAAGAACACGCTACTGAACTAATGCAACTGGGTGTTTTTTGGCACAAAATAGAACACCTAGATGTTTTTTTGCTATAAACTGTTCTCTCGGTGAATCAATTGACTCTCACCTGGAATTCGGGCGAATTAGTCGAAAGTGTCGATTCGGGCAACGACTCGCTTATGTCGAAGCCCTTGTCGAAAGAGTTGGATAGTTTAGACACTAATTCCTCCATTTAGTGCTAATTACTTGTCATTAATCCAAAGCTAATTCAATTCAATTACAATTAAACTGATTATTGGATTTCGAGAACTTCTAAACGATTAGATGGTTTCGGCTCTCAGTTCATGTAAACAACGAATCTGTGCATAAAATACGCTATTTTTCTACCAATAAGTGGTAATAATTGGCGAATAATTAGCGCATATTTTTCATCTCAGGTGTAAAAAGTTAAAATAACAGGGGTAACTGGCTATTAGTTAAAATACACCAAAACAACGATTCAATGTTTAATTTATTATTTATATTATTATGAATTAATTATGGATATAAATTCAACTCAAACGACATCCCATCAGCGCATACCTACTGCACCTACCGGTGTATATGACGGCAGTACCCGAAACGGGCCAACAGTTTTGGTAGAATTGGTTGTTGAAAGCGATTTATTTGTGACGTCTATTCGTAAACTTTTAAGATATGTTTAAGTTATGGTAAATAAGAACAAATTGAAAGTTAAATAAAAGTAGTTTTTAATTGTTTTTTCGCTCAAGAATAGGAACTCAACAAATATACTAAAAATGATTTGAAAATAACATTCATTTAGATTTGGATTTGGATTTAGTTTAGATTAAAGATAGACTCGATTTAATAAATTGATTAAAAAGTTTTCGTTTAATATTAAGCCCCGAATCAAGTGATCGGCAGTTGAAGCGTTAAAACGGAATTTAAGTTAAAATGAATTAATTTACATAATTTCAAAATAATATCTTTAAAATTGTTTTATCCACTAATTCTATAAATTGTATCAATTTTTGAGTAAAATTCTTGAATATAAAAGAAAAAGTTATCAATAAATTCATTGTTTGCGGAATTGAATCCCAAATAAAATCTAATAATTAATTAATTGATAAATAATTGTCAATCAAATTGTTTGTCTTAGTCTAACCAAAAGTTAAAAAATAACAAAATTAGTCAATAAGTGCCACAAATGTGGGAAAACAGTCGTCGTTTACATTCGTCTAACGACAGCATGTGTTCGGGATTTGTGGCCAAAAGAATCACTCGATTTGTTATAACACATGATCTATAGATTAACTATATTTAGAAAAATAATAATAATTGTAATAATTGTTGAAATTGTTGAGCAGTAATGCCATTGATTAAGGGTTCAGTAGAAGCAGCACATGATTCGAAGCCAGACATCAGAACAGACAGACAGTCAGACAGTCATACCATTAAATGTTATCAGAATTTCTAAATACACAACTCGTCCGACGGTCACACCAACGGTCACATCGACGGTCACACCGACGCACGAATCGCCGAAAAACGAAACTCAAACTCAACTCAAATGTCAGACTTGAGCTAAAGGTTATTGGAATTAAATAACTGTTCGATTGGTCACGAACTCAGACCAAAGTCTTTCATATGGTCTTCAATGTCGACCCGACAGATCGGACACCTCTTGTTTGTGGTCAGCCACTGGTCCACGCATTCGATGTGGAACAGGTGCATACAGGGCAGGCGTCTGCAGAAGGACGAGATCGAGCACAATTAGGTCAGTTTGCATTACCGGTAATAGATTAAGTGATGGCCATACCTGACGTCCTCGTTATCTTCGAACTCACTCAAGCAAATGGTGCACTTCTCGGTACTGTCGTCCTCAGGAGTGCACAGTTTAATGCGTTTGTATTTGTGAGGAAAAGTGTTCCTCTCGATAGTCGACTGGGTGGCGCCCCTGTTCATCGAATGTCTTTGTTGCATAAGGCGCCAGTAGTCCTCCAAACGGGCCGTCATGTGCCGCGATAGCAGGGGTCCGATATAGTGATAGCTCTGGTGAAAGTCAGCCAACGGTGGCGGTAGAGGTGCGTACACTTCGGCCGATCGCGCGCCGTAGGGCTAATGCAATCAAACATTTAGTTTATTCATTACTTTAAATTTCTCTTCCGTTCCCTTACCGGCGGAACAATTCCTGCGGGAGATATAGAGATATGAAACCCGGGCGGAGAGACCCCGAAGTGGAGTCTGGGCGGGTGTGTAGGCGGATGGTAATGATGTTGATGGACGTGATGGTGCAAATGGGAATGTGATGTATCGGGCGTCGAATGGATTATTACTTCGCTCTGAAACGCACCGTTTGGGTCGACGAGTACTTCTGCGGACAAGTGATGTCCGGCTGACTGCATGCCTGCCTGAGGGTTAGGCGTATACATGTTGGCCACACTAACTAACCGCTGAGGGTTTGGCTGTTGAGGTGGAGGGGATTGTGGCGGACGATTGCATGAGCCGCCACTATTCGAAAGATGACATGTCGTGTCGTTACTCAGAGTGGAAGGGGTCGACAGCTGAGGAATGTTTGCATTGAGCGAACCCACACTCATGTTAGCACTGGAATTGTGGCCATTGGTGTTGTGGTGTGGCGTTAGGTTAAGAGGCATTGCATCCGAACTGCACACGAATATACCAGAAGGACCGGGTGTTGAGGGTGTGGGCGGCGGAGGCGGTTGGCCGGCCGGCAGTACGAACGGAGCCATTGGGACGTGCGATGACTCCATTATATGCCTTTGATAGGCCTCTTGTTGTCTACGGATTGGCATAAAAGGCAAAACATTATAATCAATGACACGAATGACTGTCCGATTGCCTATGGATTCGGGGCCTAAGCAAACATACCTCACAAACATCTGGTGCTGATAGAGGCTCTGGCGCTGTCTCTGCATTTCATTCATGCGCTGCTGTGCGACCCAAAGCCGCTGTTGGTTGGGATGGATGCGCGAGTGCGGGTGTATTGAGTACGGGTGGAGAGGCAGGTGCGCCGGCGGGGGACTGAAGTACTGACCAAATTGTGACGCATTTGAACCATTCGGAGGTATATTGGGTGCAATCGAAGGTATAGAAGGTATTGAAGGCATTGAAGGTATGTTTGGTATATAAGCCAAATGCGGATTATTGATAGGACTAGTGGTCGCGGTGTAGTAGCCGTGATTGTGTGGGCACTGGACCGTTGACGCGATCGACGTAAGGCCGTTAGTGCCGGTGTTGGCGAAGTTGCAGTTGAATGGCGAGTAATCGATCGGATTTGGAAAGGCGTCTGAATTGGCGCTCATTTGCGCGAATGTCTGCACTGAACCGCTACTGGCGTTTGAATTACTCGTATTTACATTAATATTACTATTTATAGCATTAACTGCATTACCATTAATACCATTAATACCGTTAATGCCATTAATGCTATTGTTATTCAAATTATTGTTATTATTACTAATGTTTTGGTTATGATATCTACAGCTCGAGAATTCGGGCACTAATTGCGGATAATTCGCGTTAAACAGCGATGGGTTCACATTGGGCGCCGCCATCTGCGCCATGTTCTGCAGCACCGGCACAGGCGGTGCCAATTGGATGCACGAACTGCGCGAGTGATTCAGATCGTTGTGCTCTCGGCTCAGCCGTTCGTCTCGTTTTCTGCTAATCGCGTTCGTCAACGCCTGAGCGCTCGACCCGTTGCCGACGGAGCTCTTCAATGCCTTATTGTTCGTCTCGAGGGTTGACTCGTCGTCCGATTGCGTCAAATCAACTAATATAGTGGTCGTCGAAGAGGTGAGAGCGGAGGTCAACGGCTGCTGCCCTTTCGTGCCGTTCATAGTGGCCGTCAAGCCGTGCGACGGACCAGCTTTGGGCTCAAGCCGTGCATTGCTGGCCACCGACTGCTGCTTATTGGCGACACCACTGCCAGCGCCGACACCGACGCCTACACCAACACTGTTGACCACCACCTCTACACTACTCGAGTCGGAATCCGAGTCACTCGAGAGACAGTCCAACTGCAGGTCTTCAGCTTCGGGCCATTGGTTGGCCACTGAATCACAAACACTGTTCACAGCATTCATTGCACTCGCAATGCATGACAACCTCTAAAGTCTCGCTTCTCTTCGCATCTCTAAACTCATTGCAAACCCAATCACTGCTATTCACTAACACTTATATTAATTACTAATTTAATTCAATTTAATCTAAATTTTTAATTATTATTATTATTTGTTTTGTTTTGTCTTCAAATCACAACAAATAATAACAACAAATGACTCCGAAATGACTCCATATTTGTCTCAATATATAAATACGACGTTTTTCACCACAACTCCACTCATCTCTCGCTCTCAAACACTACTCAAACGCTACGAATCACTCATTGAACCGAAATTACGTCAATATCTCTACACTTTTCGCCTAACCATTCCCTCAATCCCTCTCCCAATCCCTCTCCCATTCCCTCCCATTCCCCTCAATGTCTCTCTATGTCTCACATTTCAGTTGGCCTACAGTTTGTCTCTCACTTCTCCTATCATTTGACGATTATTTCATTTTTATCACTTCCTTTGGCTTTTGTTTTATTTCAAATTGCAACTTGCTTATTTGACCAGTTAACTTCTAACCAGCTAGTTTTTAAAAATAATTTATTGTCTATCTTCAGTTGTATCATAGAAATTACCAAGCTACAATAATTGCTGCAATAGTGTAAGTTTGGGTGAATTATACAAATGGCTAATCAGTGTTAAAAAGTCTAATAATTTGCAAATATTTTTCCATTCGTTATATTAATAATCACTAGAAATAGATTTTTGTCACTCTTTTCCTTAATTAATGTATATTAATATTGATAGAATATAAGAAAAGATTACCATTCACATTTACCATTTTTCTAACAATATTTTTACGGGTTGTTAGTTTAATATTAAAATATACTTTATTATTCAATTGCTTTTACGAAACATAAACTTGTAATTTTTGAAATTCAAATGAGCATGGTTAAATGTGATTACAACTGTGAAATTATTATATTTAAGAGATAAAGCGAATAAAAGGGAAATAATTTGGGGAAAGAGTGTATGTGAGGCCTTCAATGCTAGCATTTGTGTCGATTCGAGTCATATGTTTTGTGTCAATCATATGATTTGTGTTGAGATTCACAAACAAATGAGTGTTTTCTCGAATGCAAACAAATTGACGCGAATTTGGATTCGAAGCCGATTTGCGAAATAACATCCAATCGAATGGCTATTGAATACAAGAAAGTGTTGGTCACTATCGGCAGCACTCGCTTCGACAAACTCATGGATCGGATCACAGCTGACGACACTCTCCGAGTTAGCGAATAATTGATAGCAATTAAGCGATTAAGCAATTAAGCATGATAACCACATAAACATATTTGCCTCAAATTGCTAGAAATGTAGCGCTTGATTATAGGCAGTGTTTTCTACGTATAGGTGCTGTCAGGCATGGGATGCGTCGAACTGACCATTCAGTTCGGCTCAACTCCACTCAAACCAATGGATTCGTCGAAATACAACATAAATGTCAAGTCTTTCGACTATAAGCCGAGTATTCTGGAGGACATCCGGAGCGCGGATCTGGTGGTCGGACACGCGGGTCAGTGCACTGCCTACGACACGAACCCATAGTAGCGCTACTTATACTCTAGTGTTTGCATTGTATTCCTGTGTTGAGGCGCCGGCACGTGTCTGGAAGTGCTTCGCGAGCGGAAGCCACTGCTGGTTGTGGTGAACGAAGACCTTATGGGTAACCATCAGAAGGAGTTGGCGGAGAGACTCGAAACCGATTCATATCTTTACTATTGTTTTGCAAACAATTTAGTCGATTCTCTAATCAAATTCGATTCGAAATCATTGAAACCATTTCCCGAACCAAAGCCACAATTATTCGCCCATTTTGTCGATAATATCTTTTTTGACCAAAAAATTAATAAAACGTAAAAACAATTTAATTACACAAAAGTCAAACAAATTTTTAATAATTTAATCTCTCGTTTTGTCCATTTTGTTGCAATGTTTGTCTACAATAAGAATCCGTAAAAACAGTCATAATTTTATCAAATAATATACAAATCAATTCAATTATCATATAATTGGACCAAAAGCTAGAGTATAGAAAGGAATTGTGTCTATGCTTTACATCCCTTTTGGCACTGATTATGCATTTTTCAAAAACAACTTTATATACAATGTATTAAAATCACATTTTCTGATTCATATTATTTTCAAATACTTTTAACAATCTTTTTGGTTAATCAATGCTAACAATAGATATAAATATCAATAATTCAGAAATGATTAAGAAATTGAAAATATATTGAGTTTAAGCTCTCAAACCAATTGGCGAATAACTACTAAAACAAATCGATTCATACGATTCTGCTGTAAGTCTGTGGATAGAGTATAACAATTAAAATGTTTAGAATTTGGTGATGAGGTGAACAGATTAGTTATGATTAAACTTAACAATATATTTCATCTAATATCTGATTGGTTGAAAAAAACAAGTTTAAAGTAATTTTTTCGTTGGAAACGAGACCTTTATATTAATTATGTTTAAGTCTAAGTTTATGATACAATTTGTGAAAAGTATTGTAGAAATAGCTTTGAATTCTCAATACAAATTAATGATAATAAGGCGAAATGTTTTATACTTGGAATCAAATAAGTATATTATCATGATAAATATAAGAATAAGTTAAGCAGATTTTTAAGCAAACGGTTGTTGTCTAAAAAAATCTCAAGCGATTGGAAACAATGAGTTTGTACGACAAGAAAAACCATACAGAATATTTTTTCGTAAGTTTGTAATTTTCTACAAATTTCTTTCTGTGTTCAAAGTTGTTAACAATGTTTGTTATATAAAATTTCATGTATTTGTAGAAAATTATACATCTGCAAATATTTCAAACAAGAACGTTTCCAAATTAGAAATGTGCAAGGGAAAATTAGTAGATAATTTTCTAACATTGAAAACATGGCAATTATTTCGATTTGGTCCAACAGTTAGCGCCGGTAGCAGAAATATAAGGTTCTGTCAAAATGGCACATGCCACTAAAAGTTCTCAATTGCCAGCCAGTGTGGATGGTAATGGCTACGTGACTCCATACGCGTGGCCTACCTTGCTCATCTCTGATTTAATAGATTGTAATTTTGATGAGAAATTTAATTTCATCGATAAAATTAAAAATCTACTAAAGATCTCAATTGTCGAGCACTTCCTGACTAACCGGATACTATCCGGAAGAATAGAATCCAATTCTTTGGATATATTCTCTATATTGAAGTCATTTGTTTCATAAGAACTTTTTGTAATTAATAGAATCATAAAATGATTTTAGAGCTCGAAATAAAATGTTATGTTCTGTACAATAAACTATTAAAAAGAGCATTTGTATGTATTCTATAGTAAAGCGTAATAAAAGTTTGTAAATTCAATTGAATTATGTTGTTTTGTTAACAAGTATTAATCTGAAGTTTCGTCAATAGCTTGAATGTATTGAAAACTTTGAGACTTTTTATGCGTTGACAACAAACCGATAGATATGAAGAAATAGCATATAAGGCATATTGTGTTAGACGTCGAAAGGAATGTCAATTTTATAATTGATACGAAATTAATTTTTCAAAAGAAAAATGTTCTTTCCCAATTGTGACCTATCATACATTTATAGTTTATATACCATATAATACATATAAATTAAGTTAATTCAAGATATACAGTATAAATATTAATATATTTAAATTGACTTTCTTTGGCACAAATTATAAATTTTTGGATATATTGGATCCGATAATCCATAGAAAAGCAATTCTTGTCGTTTGAGGTCAATATTCAAATTAGACTAAATCGATGCAAGAGTTAAAATATTGTTAAATATTGAATAGTATTCGAAATATTCAATCGATATATAAAGAATAGGATTTTGTAATTCAATTCAATAACAATAATGAAGTATTGATACAATTCTTCTTTAATCCAAACTTTTCCTAATATAACAATTCAATTGAAGTTTCGGCGAAAGACTTCATTTGTGACTTAATGTTTGAATCAGTGATGATATGATTGACTGACGAATGCGATGACACGACGTCCTAATGTCTTCGCCAATCATTTGTAGAATATGTAGCAAATTATAAATCAATGCAATCTATTTCGGAGAATAACATTGTCTGTTATCGACATATAATTGCGTTTTCGACAAATAGATCCGAAAATGTGTTTTGTTTTTGTATTTATGTGAGAATATGAGGTAATGGCTAAGACGTGGAATTCTCAATATCATCCATGTCTTCATTCCTCGAAGATGTTTGACAGCACCTGACAGTGGTATGTGTTTTATAAAACAATTGATTAGTTTGTCATAAGAGACATAACAATTCAATTATAGGCTTTGCTTTTGCATACCTTCTTAGGAAAGAGAGCGGAAACCGCGCTTTGGGGGTCGGGGTGGCCGCCATCAGCATTGGCATCTGGTTCTTGTGGCTTATATGTATCTACAAAATAAACATGTATAAAACATATATTTAAACAACGTATTGAATGGTGTACTGGTGCTTACAGTGCAGGGAGGTTGAATCCAGGGCTCGCCATCGATTTGCATTGGGAACCGCTTTCTTGTTCTTCGCATTAAGTAAATTGTGAGTTAAAAGTCTGGACTAATCTGTGTAAAAGTGTAGAGAGTGGTGAGGAGTGGGACAAACCTAATCACAACACTACTGCATTGGGCGAGCCGTCGGCCCGACGCCCGCAGACCCGCCTTCACCTGCCCGACGTGCATACAGTTCTCAACGCCAATCACTTCAATGAATTTGTCGCCGATGTCCTGCACAGCGGTGCTCAGGTCAACACTGGCCAGACTGTTGCTCGAGTGGTCTCTATCCCTTCGGTAGCGCTTCCTCTTAAGCAATTTGCTTCTATTCTTTTGACTCGAATTATCGCCCCATAGGTTCGAACCGCCGTAAATGGACGGGATGTTCAGCACTGCTATGCCTTGTAGTGAAGGCCCGTTTCGGAGGTCCAGTTGCGCGCCGTCGCACTGCACAGCGCCCACACACCCACACACCAGACCACAGGTAGGTTTACAATTGAGATGACAATTAGGTTTAATGTATAGCTTATGATAAGTTTGACTATAACTGCGACCCAATTATTCAAACTGAAAGCACTCTTAGAGCTTAGGAGGCCTACCATTATGTCGACGTCTTCGTGCAGGTTCTTGCAGGTGGCGAAGAATGTCTCTGACGTCGCGAACTCGAAGTACCACATCTTGTTCTTCATACGACTGCTGAACTTCTCCGGGTGCTTCTCCCGTTCCAAATGAAACTTGATGGCAATCGAAGCGTCCTTTACAGGCAATCAAATTTTTATCTCTTAATTATTAGTTCTTTAGCATACATAATTATAAACTTTGCATATAATGTACCCTATATAATTGCATTTTACTTAATCTATTAACTAATAGGAATAATTTCAAAATATTTCCATGGTTGTTTTTCACTGTACGGTATTGTTATTAAGTATAGTTACTATACAGTACTGCTTCTAACAGTACAAACAGTATATACAAACAGAATTATAGATTCAAATCAATTTAGATAATATTTTAAAACAGATTTTTTTAATATGTTAAATAATTATAAAAACATGCTTCAACAAACATAAATATTAATATGTCAATGATAATTTAATTTTCCAGTTTGCTAAACATTTATTAAAGCAGCTATTCTGTAACTATAATTCCATGATGTCTTATATTGATATAAATTATTTTTTTAATTAAAAATATAAATAATCTTTAACTTTAGTTAAATATTTATATTAAGATAATTTAATTATTTTATCCTTTGTTTAAAAATAATTATAATTCATAAACAATTTTATTGGTTATTATTTATTTTATAAATTCTATATAAGTTAAATACTGTATAAATAATAAGCTTTTAAAAATTGAAATTTCTGTTATTTCATATCATTAAACTAACAAGAAATTCTATTCATTTTATTAGCCAATATATAGATATTAGTATTAGAGATCCAAGCGGTTTCTATTGCAATTGTCTAAAAATTATACTTGTTTGAATCTAAAACTTAACCAACAAAATACAATTCTTTAAAAGCATTTCAACTAAAAGTAAAATTTTTTATAGACTTATAAGTCTTATAGAATAGATTTTGGTCCTCATAGGCAGCTTCGCACCGGCAGCTCCTTTGGGTTGATTGTGAAAGCTATTCCCTAAAAGCAGATACGTCTGAAAGCACATGTCATAGAGAATGTAATTCTAAAAAGTAGTTAATACTTCAAAATCAAAATAATATCAAAATAATAATTTTAAAAACTTTCGACTTCAATTTAACCTGCCAAGATTTCAACTCTACACAAATCAAAGTGACACTAATTAAAGTTGTGTATTTTAAAATTTGTTTTGTTTTTAAATCTTATTTTCAATAAAATTTAAAAATTTAATAAAATTTGCAATGTAATTTCAAATTGAGCATCTCATAGCTTAAATTGAAATTTTTATTTATAATATTAAATAATAAAACGTATATTTAAAGCTAAACTGAAGGATTTACAAAATGATTTGTCCAAGTTAATTTAATTTGATTTGAGTTGACTTGATATGATTTGTCAAAAATAAAATAAAATTTTTGTTCAAAATAAGAATTTCTGAAATAAGGTTTTACTTTTATAAAAGAATTTCGTAAATGTGCGTTGTTATCACCGGTCGACTAATGATATAAAGTATCCAGAAGACTTTTTAATAGACCAAATTATATGATTATTAATCATTGATTAATTAATATAATATTTAGCAATAATTATAATTAATTAAAATTAATGCTCTGTATAAAACATAATGTGTCAAAACTAAATTGTTTATTAATTAAGTAATCAAGCTAGAATCAAAATGAAAACCTGATATATTGTAAACCGATACATTGTACAATACAATAAGCGTGTTATACGAAAAATTAAATTGCAAACAACAGAATATGTAAACTTTACAAGGTTTTGAAAGCAGGCTTTGAAAGCAAATATACTGATATTATTGTGATATTACTGTATTACTGCAAACAAAAGACTTATCTTAAAATATAAAAAAATGCTAATCCGGCGCTACCCTACTACCCTGTCACCCAATTACCCTATCACCCGATTACCCTATTACCCATTGTAAGCTTGGCTTTCGTAAACTCTGACATTTAATTGCGAGCTTTGATTGTAATGTTGGAAATGACGGCTCGAGATAGCAATGCGAGCGAAGAGAATGAAGGGAATGAAGGGAATGAAGGGAACGGAGAGAAGGAGTGAATGTGTGAACTCACGACTCCAATGCTGAAGTAGTTGTTGAATATATTGCTGGGAATGGGGTCTCCCTTCTCCTTCTCGTAGTCAGAACTGCTGATCTCGATCTTCCACCTGTCCATCAGCACAATACTCGACTCTTCCACTTTGCGTAGTATCTTATTTAGACTCTCGTTGTCATAGCCGGGTCCCCAACGCAGACATCTGGCCAAGTCGTTGCCGGTGCCGAGTGGCAGGATGGCAATCGGCGGCAGTTTGCAAAAATTCATCTTGTCTACAAATGTTTCGATTAATGTTTCAATTGATTTATCTTTTTATGCGTCGCTTTCAATCATTTCAACCAAAGTGTGAAATGATCTGAAATGAGCAGAAATGGGCACAAATGCGCTCAACTCACCGATCGTATCCAATATCCAGCCGACAGTTCCATCTGCGCCAACACAACGCCAATAGAGCGCCAATACAGAGCCAATACAAGGCAGAAGGAGAACCCGAAAATGCAATTGATATCGCTTTGAATTGCTGTTGCAGTGAATATATTTCCAAAGAATAGTGTAGGGTAGGGTAGGTAGGGTAGGTAGGGTAGGTAGGGTAGGTAGGGTAGGTAAGGTAGGTAGGGTAGGTAGGGTAGGTAGGGTAGGTAGGGTAGGTAGGGTAGGTAGGGAAGGTAGGGTAGGTAGGGTAGGTAGGGTAGGTAAGGTAGGTAGGGTAGGTAGGGAAGGTAGGGTAGGTAGGGTAGGTAGGGTAGGTAGGGAAGGTAGGGTAGGTAGGGTAGGTAGGGTAGGTAGGGTAGGTAGGGAAGGTAGGGTAGAGTCGAATGATTACCTCCGCCACAACAGAGGACTCGGAAATTGGGCGCATCCTTGTAGAAGTGGAGTCCGGGGGTCGGCCCCCCTTTCGCAATGTTGTACACTTGCCTCGGGTTCAGCAGATATTGGAATTTCCGCAGAATTCTATCGATTTATATCAAATAGAATTTGCAATCAATTTATCTAAACTTGTTACACATTATCCAATAAAAGCGTAATTTTGTGGATAAACTGCATTGAACTGCATATGAGAGGAAAGTGTGTTCACCTCAAGCCCTGGCGTCCGCCGCTCTTCGGGTTTATCAAAACGAGTAGCGGGTGTTGGCTCGCGAGTGGAGTTATTTGGAATGATATCGGACTCACCTAATGGTATAGGTATGCGATACAAAGCAATTGCATCAATGTATCAATTCTAGCAATGTGTGAATGTGTGCTAATTAGCGCCGATAGTCTCACCCCTTGCTTATCGCAGAACATGTTAGAGTCACTCCTCGTCAGTGCCTTCTTGTGTCCCCTATCGCTCGTCACACTTCGTTGCCTTTCCTTCAATTTAATGCCGAAATTAATCGAATAAATTGATTTCGTTTTATATTAAATAAATTCGAGAATTAGTTTATATCTAAGCAATGGGTCAACTCCTGTCTCGCTGTGTCAGCAATGATCGAAAGCGCTCTTTATCTTTGAGACAAATTTCGAAATCATGAATAATTTATAGCAACGACTTTCCAACTTCTGCAAACAGAGTGGGGTATTATTTTTAAAAATATATTTATTCGTTGTTCTCATCTCAAACTTATTATCCTATCGCCAAATGTTGGCTCAAATTTCGAAACGAAACGAAAGACTACTTTTTCGGCTCTCAATACAAATTGTTAATCAATTATTTGTTTCTCCGGTTTTAGGCACTGATTCGCTGGTATTGTGCAATGAGTTGCGCCTCAAATGTCGAAATCAAATAATAGGAAATCCGTCAGAATTTAGAAGAATTGTTAAATTATAACATTGTTTGCGTCCAAACTGATTGGGTATTTGTGAGTCTAAAAGCGTATAGAGAGGAGAGTCGGGTATAAAATGTACATGCTATGAGAGTACAGTGTGCTAGCAATGACTAGGAATGACATCAAACAGATCGAGAGCGCCGTTTCCATAGCAATCGTATGAATGAAATGAAATAAAATAAACTGAACCTTATTTTCGCCCAACGATCCAACAGTCGCTCCGAAACTCGCGAACGGCTACGGCTTAGCCGTTCGCATATATTCAGACACTCTTTCATACGTCAAGACAATACACATTCATTGCATTGTTTTTATTCGATACACTTTATCACTCAAATATAAGTAATGGATCAGTGCTCTGGGCTTTTAGGCACTACATTCCCGACATTGCACTCCCCACTCACACAGTTGTCTTCTAACACATAACATGCTATAATTTCTTAATCAGTTTTATAATCAATCGAAAAGAATCCCTTGCTAATTTTTCTAACAATTGTCTATCAATTCTATTCAGTATTAAACAAAAGGTTTTCCACTCAAAACTATAAGAGGATGTCATACTGTAAGAATATAAGCATATGGTTGACGCTCACCAATGCTATCATTTTTCAAAAATTCTAATTTTTTCATCAAGTTGCATAATTTGTATTGTTAAATTATACATATTTAGACTCGTTTTTACTGCAGTTTTGTTGATTTAAAAAGGGGGTTTTGCATTATGCACACTATTAAAATGATAAATAAATTTTAAGTCAACATATTAATTATATAATTGCAATATAAAAGCTTAAAATGTTTTAATTTACTTCGAAATATAATGACATATTTCCCATCTAAATCTTTTTAAATATAAAATAAACATTGCAAATATTATGCATTATTAAAAATAATCCAAATTTATTTCATGTTTTAATTTTGTTATTAATAAGTTATTACAAAAGATATTATTTTAATTATATATCAATGTCGAGTCTATGATCAATGACTAGCTTGCAAAATTAAAACTTTAGCTAGCTATTTAGCTATTTGAGTTCAAATTATCTAATATTAAAATGCAGTATAATATTAAAATAAAAATATCTTTCAAATAATAATTGAAAAGTGGAAATATTTTTTAGAGATGACAAAAAATAAAACAAGAAATGGTAAAAAGTTATAAAAAATGATTTGAAATAAAATTGAATTTGCATTTACGACAAAACACGTACTCATCCGCCGCTTCATATTCTTCCAAAGAATATGAATTAGTTTTTATATCTTTATCCATAAAACAGTTTGAATTTAAAAAGTATATAAAACCCCAAATTTCCATTGAGTTTCAATATGAATACAAATATTTATGGAAATGTATATTCACTGCTTTTAAAACATTTTTACTTTAGACATAAAAATGTCGAGAGAGAGAGAGAGAGAGAGAGAGAGAGAGAGAGAGAGAGAGAGAGAGTCTGAGAAAGTTAATGACATTTAATTTGATGAGTTTTCTCAAACTATATTTCATTAATTCTGTCAAAATCGTGTCATAAGAATCGAAGAATTTTTGAATAGTAGTGGTTCTGACGAAATGCAATGCAATTTAATTTAATTTATTGATTATATCATATTGTATTACAATATATAAAAATATATTAATTTATTTATATATTTGTTGCTAGTATTTATTTTCAAAATAATAAAACAAACTATTAATAAAGCAGCTAACATTAATAAAAGTAATTTATAAGTATGTAACGTATGAACTATACATATAAAAAAGTTAACATGTTGCAATCTAAATTAAAGTGAATCGGGTTTATTGTTATTAACCAAAAAATGTGTTAAAGTCAGTTGAATTTAATAAACTTTAAAACTAAATAAAAAAGAATTAGTAAAATGTATGGGTAAAGTAGAAGCAAATCCCAATTGACAGTCGAATGAGTAACTGTGTAAATCTACGTTTAAATTGATGATTGGATAAGATTTTCAGTCCTATCTCTAATGAAGTCGACGAACAAAATCTTATTAACTCTAAGCTTAGAATAAAATAATACGCGAAGTGAGTCGAGTCATGCATTTGTTCGTTACAAACATTGATCTCAATCTTTGTCGTCTTAACTGCGACTTTAATTATTAAGCATTAATAAAATAAAAGATCATGTCAATTTAATGAAAATATTGCTAAACAACCAAAAATATTCAAATCTGTGACATAAATTCTCGAATAAAAATGTTTCAAATGTTTCTCAAAAAGACATTTGATTTGATTTTAACTTAATTAAAACTATTATTCATGCTCTAAAATTCAATTAAAACTTATTAAAATAGTTTTCAACAATAAGTTTTGCTATTTTTAAAAGAAAAGTCTTTAGTTACATTCATTCAAAATGCATTCTAAAAATTAATTGTAATTTACTGTAATTTATTTGTTGTTTACAAAAGCATATCTTCACACAAAAGGTTATGTTTTAAATATATTTACTTTCAATGATAAATATCTGGGTTTAGAGAATACAATCATGTTTTCCAAAGTGATATTATTCTTAAAATTATATCTTAATACAACAACAATTAAAATATTTTAGTAATGCAAAATATGCAAATCTACTTATTAATTGTTAAAATTATTCAATAATTTATTATACTTTTAAAATTTATTATTTATTAATATTTATTTAAAATATTAGCAAGATGTCGCAACAAATTATTTTAGTCGAAGTATGCTTTTAATTAATATATATAAATACATTATATAATTTAAATTTTTTATGAATAAATAAATTTCAAACTTAACATAGAATATATAAAAATAAATATTGTTCAGTCATGTACCGTAATTTTTATAATTTTTAAAAATGAGATAATAAGCTTGAAATTGGGCGATAATTTATGCAGAACTTTAATCTTACAACACAGTTATGTTTGCAAATGTTCAATGTAAATAAAAATTAAATCGTTATTCAAATAAACTTAAAAGTTATCATCTAATAAAATAAACTACCGGTAATATTTTATTTTTATTGTAATTTATAATTAAAATTTTTTTTAATAAACTTTAAATTATCAAGTTTATTTAAATAGTAAAATAAATTCAATAAAAAAAAATTAAACTTAAAAATTACTTTAATGTACAACCTAGCGAATTAAAAAAAAATTAAAAATGAATATATTATATAACTAATGAATAGAGTGATATAAAGATATAATTTATTCAACAATTGTACGATGTACAAACTACTATTTAGTATAAAATAATTGCTTAAACATATTGGATATAAATCAACATGCTATTTTAAAATATATACTGAGTTTTATAACTTAATGTATTTATACTAATTAATATAATATATAAATTTAGTTGCATGTGTACTATATTATTTTTTAAAAATTAGCCAAGTTTTGCTCAGAGAGTAATAAGTTTTATATCACAAAATCTAATTAAAACATTTTAATCCATTTCTTGATTTATTATTTTATATCTATCATATATAATAATTATTTTATACAAGATTAAATATAATATAAATCTATTAAAAGTTTTAGTATGTGTTAATTGTATTCGTCAACTAATTTTTTAACAACAGTTTAAAACATTTTTTCATTCAATAGAATTCTTAAATTCATCATAATTATGATAGTTTTACATGTAAATTAAAAACAACTATGTATAAAACATAATTTCATAAACTTTTTGTTATAAAAGTACCGGTATTTACTGTATATTTGTTCAACTTTAAGTAAAACTGAGTAAAATTTACAAATTAAGCAAAATAAAGTACTTTAGCACTATTACAAGCAAATTACTCTTTGCGTGTATAAACGTATTACTAAATTGTTATTTATATATATTATTAAATTAATTACAAGACGAAAATGCTAATTGACCATGTCAATTAAACACATCAAAAATGCTCTAACCGCCGCTAATCTAATGAAATGGGAACATGCTAAAATAACATATAATGACTGCTAATATCCTCCGTCGCTATTTTAATCAGGTACTCTGTATTGTTGGTTTGACTAAACAATACATAGAATAAAACTACAGTCTATTCCGTCTTAATGCTGATCGAGATATAGATAAGAGATATAATAATTCCATTCCAATACACCGACAATAGAAATAGAAATGACGTTATTTTGATAATTATATTTCCAATAAATTATATTCTAATTAAATAATTAAAAGTTTTATTCAATTATTTAAACAACAATTTAAAATATAAATAATTTAAAATCAATTTATAAAACCTTGGTAAAAACTGTAAATAATATATTGATTACTGTTTCGTGACTAACTTGATAATTTAAATAATATTGTGTTTAAAATCATTTAAACGATTACTTTTTTACAGCAATTGTTTCTAAATATTAAAAAGCTCTAAAATTAAACTATATATAAACTATTAATATTATTCGCCATTCGCTTCTCTGTTTTGAATTTATAGGCTTAAATTAAAAAATCTAAAATATTCTGTTATTCTGTATGCAGTATAGCGTGTAATGTTTGCAATACATTAGCCACTGATTGATTGCATCTGTTATGTGGTAACCACTAACTTAGCAGTTATTAGAAAAATGTTTAAACATTACAGATATGCAGAATAACAAACAGTCTATTAATGCGCAAATAGTCGACTGATTAATATCTGCATTATATCTATTCTGTTTAATAAAGTTAACGCTGCGTTAAATATTAATATATGAATATTAATCGTTGATTATTTGCTTAATTACATTCAAATATACTAGTTTATGCGTAAAATATATTAGCATGTTTGAATTTTAAGCTTTGGACAAATTAAACACAATACAAGTAGAGAATATATAATCGGATTACCATTACTTTATTAATTATTAGTAAAAATTCTGTACGTGATAAATCAGATTAATATAATTAAGTGTTAACATGATAATTAAAAGAATTCAATAAATATTGCCTTAATTTATAAATACTAAAACATAAATTTCTTAGAAACTTTGTTTTTGCTCAGTTCACCACCACTAAATATTAGGCGACACCAATAAAAAGCCGTGCCGTATATTTTAAATAACTCGAAAACGGCTTGAGATATTTGAGCAAGGTAAAAATTATTTTAAAGATCCACTTAAGGTTGTTCTAGCATGATATAAGATTTTTCCC
>JAQIXC010000393.1:0-28624 GCA_034697605.1 Metabelba pulverosa | reverse complement strand
ACAAACTAAATGTGAAAATACACTAAAAATGAATATACAGTAAATGTGATTTCAAACTAAATGTGAATATACAATGAGAATGGTTTTGACTCTAACTTATCAAAATTAACCTTGATAACTAATTCGCTCATAAATTACGATTACGCTTCTAACAGTGGTGGTAGTGGTTGACACAGATGTTGGCTCCGGTGATACTGTGCTCGTCGATGCTACCGGTGCTGTTGATGGCGATTCAGTTGTGCCTTGATTAATTATTTTATTATTACGCAATTTTCTAAAAGTATTAATGTACATTACATATTTACCCGTTGTTGCTGTATAACACCCGGATGGTTTCGGTTACTTTAATTAAATATTGTACAGTATACATTAATTATATTTAAATAGAAAGATAAAATTTACGTATTTTATAAAATACCTTCTAATAATTACAAAAATCGCCACTTTAACCTTATATCTTTAATAATACGCTACCTTCCAATGGAGGCAAACTTCGCGTTTTAAATTGATCTCGGCATTTTCGTTACGTGCGTCATCAAGCATTACCCAGGGAACTATATATTACGCATGGTAAAACAATTTGTAATTTTACAATGCGCAAAATTTCATTACCTTTAGTCAAATTCATAACTTTGGTTTTGGCGGCCATTTCGTGCAAATAAGGCCGACTCTCGACCGCATTCCCCGCGCAGGAGAGGATCTTATTTATGCGACCGACCGGCCACTTGTCCAACCGCTTTACGCAATTGTCGACACTTACCGACGGCTGCGTCTTCCACAAGTCGTGGCTTTCGGTGCAGACAATGAAACGAAATATTTCCCGATTCTGGTCAGACGCTACACTCGAATGCATTTTAATGGCACACGACTGGCACGTATAGCATATACAGCTGGTGGATTTTAAGAAAATTGATGTTTAACCCGATTTTCTCGGGAACTACTGAACCGATTTCAGAAATATTCAATTCAGATTCTTTAGAATTGACCCCCGCATCTTTGGTATTAAGGAAATTTTTAAATAAGTTTTACTTTTCAAATAGCAGCAAAACATAGTTTTTAGATTTTTGAAAATATCAAGTTTGTTAATAGATAGAATTTTTGTTCTTGACATTTCTGTTTTCAAAGATTATCAATTAAAAATATTCAGGATATACTTCCGTTTCCGTGCTATGGATGAAAATTTAAAATACTTTGTATTTTTTAAATGACAGCTATAAATGTGATATATTGATAATACAGAGCAAAATTTAATATACAGTGCAAAAATTTTAGAAGATTATTTTACTAAATTTACATTAAATAACTATGCAATTGCTAATGTAATCTTAACATCTTAATTAATAATCAATAAATATAAACTTTAAAATAAAAAAATTAATAAAATAAAAATTTTGGCTATTAACAAACTTGATATTTTCAAAAATCTAAAAATTATATTTTGCTGCTATTTAAAAAGTACAACTTATTTCAAAATTTCCTTCATACCAAAGATGCTGGGGTCAATTCTAAAAAATCTGAATTAAAAATTTCTAAAATCGGTCCAGTAGTTCTTGAGAAAATCGGGTTAAACATCAATTTTCTTAAAATCAACCGGCTGTATTTTGATACCGGTGCGCATATCAATAAAAAAGTTATTAAAATAACTTGAATTAGTTATAAAAGTAACATGTAAAATTGCTTGTTTGATTGCACCTGGAGCCTGGCGGCATAACATAAGCCTGGTTTAGCGGCTGGTCTATCGGGTGAGCCGTCCCCGTCGAACGAGCAGTCAAACCAGTCATCTTTGCTGTCGTCGAAGTGGTTGAGTCCAAACGGCACGAACTCGACATACAAACCCGTCCTGTCCGGTAGCATCAAATTCCAAATACCGTTCGGTTGGCCCTCATTCTGGGCCTTCAGATGCGCTATTGAGTTGTCATCGAACGGCGAGTACGCGATCCGTACAATCAGGTCGTCATCGCTCGGCGCTGCCGGACATGAGTCTGGTTTTGGCGTTTCCTAAACACACAAATGTATTATATTATAAATTATAGCATTAAAAAGATTATTACATCAATATAGCATGACAAAATAGTGACTAGCCTTCCATTGGGCGCAAACGGGGCCTTGAGGTTATACTCGGCCCTCAACGAGCACTCGATTCGGTGCATCCATATCCGTCGGCGTTATGTCGACCATCGCCTGCAAATACTGCCAATTCTCAGCGCTGTCTACTCGTGCGCAGTCAAGTATCTGATCGTAAACATTGCCCATTTTTAACCTGGGACCGCATCCCCGGCCCGACTCGGCCGGATTCGACAGCCATTCCGGCTGACCAACAACGCACCCTTGAAACGAGAAGCGCTGATAACTGGGCGCGTTGTCGCCCTTCTGGTGCAAGCCCACCGCACACGCCTTCGCACAGAATATTTGTTTAAATTATAATGCTTATTTTTTATAATCTTTGAAAATTGCGCTTGGTGTAACAAGATTAGAATAAAAAAAAGTCAATGGGCTATTTTAAACTAATCAGAAACGAAATAACTCTTACCTTATAGGTAGGTAAATATTTTATTGCAGAATATTTTAGTGCTTTAAAGAGCTAGGCTGCTAAACTATGTATATATGCAGGATGCAAATTTTTGCAATGTAGAAAAGTGTCACGTTTATTTGCTACACTATCGTGCTGCTACAGCTCATTATTAAATCTAATTTTGTTAAAACCCAATCTGCCATGCAAAAACACTTTTTTGTATATGTACCTTTGCTCTCTAAAGCACTAAAATGCTGTGCAGCACAATTGAGACAAATTTACCTACATATACGCTAAAAGTTGATTTTGTTCTTATTCATATTTAGTTATCTCTATATTTAAAATTTTGATT
The DNA here is from genome assembly GCA_034697605.1 of Metabelba pulverosa. Classification (NCBI taxonomy): domain Eukaryota; kingdom Metazoa; phylum Arthropoda; class Arachnida; order Sarcoptiformes; family Damaeidae; genus Metabelba; species Metabelba pulverosa. The sequence continues at coordinate 25,760 of JAQIXC010000393.1, read as the reverse complement.
ATTGCACCAGTAGCCGCATAGCGTAGCACGATTGCGGCTGCGTTGGCTCGCCCGCGCACGTGTACGTCGGCGGTGTGCCGGGGGTGTGTTGACTCCGCCCCCACAAAACCAAATCGATATCGAGCCCCGCCCTCCCATTGTAGACGAGCCAATAGACGCCGTTAAGGCCGGCGCCCATCTGGTCGACGATGTAGGCTATCGATCGCGCGCTGAACGGCGAATAATACAACTGGACTTTCACTGGCAATTTACGAAAAATTTGTGTCAGTCTAAATCAATTATGATTATTATGTATAGTGCTTAATAATGTTAGGGTTAATATAGGGATAAATATTAATTAATAAAGTATCGCATTATATTACCATCATTAATTTTGCCCCATTTATAATTCCATATCGACTGACCATATTCGCAATTAGCCTCCACCTTGCTCCCGTATCGTTCATGTGCGGATATTAGCAAGTTAAATTTAGCATGATAACCGTCACAATTATAGCGAAAGTCGGGAAAACGGAGATAATTGTCATTGTATCTTAGAAAGTGTTCAAAAACATCTTGCTTGATATATCCTAGCCGTTGATTATCTAAATGAGCAATTTAATATTATAACAAACAAATTTGATTGGCAATAAATAATAAGTTTACTATTACTCAAGTTTTAGTTACACTTTGATTCATGATTGTAAATAGAATTTTGGTAAAATTAATTTTATATTAAGCTTACAGAGAACGTTTTATAGTAATTTTATATTTTAGTTTTATTTTATTATCTGGGACAATACAATTTCCTGAATTAACTTTTTGTTAAATCTGGGAAAATAAATGTTTATCTAGTCATAGCATTTAAATCTGAATTTATTATACTAAAATTCTCTCCATATACTAAATGTACACGCATAAATAGCACAAGTATCTATTAATATTTCAAAATATAAATTTAAACTGCTTAAATTTGTTTATATTGTTCATTAATTATTATAATATTTGACCAAATTATTTATACAATAAATTTATTGAATATTTTGAGATGTGGAATGTGGAATTATAGAATCGTCGGTAAGCATTAAATACAGTTATTCTTCTTATTTAAAAACCGCACCCCTCCAATTCTTCCCTTATGACAGAAGATTTATACATAAAGTACAGTTTAATAACCATAACCAGTTCACAAATTATGTTCTCCTTTTTATTAGACGTAATGTGTGAATTTCAATTTACTTTATGTATAAATGTTCTGTCATAGGGGAAGAACTGGAGGGGTGCGGTTTTTAAATAATTTTGCAGAAGAACATACACAGAGTAATTATAAAAAATTATATACTGTATTTATAACGAGCGAGACCTTATTCTTTATCACGTTGAACGCACCCGGTTCGACGGCCTCGTAGCTCATCTCCGTGTAATCCAAGCGAATTTCGAACGGGCCGCGATGCCTGTCCATGCAAAACGCGTTCGCTTTGATCTTGTTGATTTTCGCTGATATGGTAATTGTGTTGAGATAAACGGCATTACGTATAATATCGGCGCCTATTTCACCAATCACAATCGGGCCGCCGTCGTACGCCACCTCTCGGAGCCAATCGTTTACGATTGTGTCCGCGCCGAACGCGCCGTCGGGTATGACGTGCTCAACGTCCCGGGCGCAAGTTTAAATACACATTCGCCAATTTACCCGCGCTAAACGCGCGGTACATATCGTAGTCGACGCCTGGGTGATTTTCCAGCCGCGTGGTGGCTCCCCGATTGTTCCATGTTTGTATTGATTTCGACAATAGCGCTGTTTTCGCAAATGCATCTTTGTGAATTTTTGCCAGGTTATTCGCTTGGCACTCGAACGTATCGATGTTAATATTGGCCTGAAAGTTGGCCGGTATTACGCCATCGATGTCCGGGTCGGGGCTCGCGAGCGGCGCTCGCCATATGAGCCGAAATATTGACATGTCGTCGCCGGACAGCAGCTCGCCGAGATTGTGCATGACACTTTTTATGTCTAACGGTTCGCCCAGTGCGCAATAGTATGTTGCGCCATCATCTCTTAATTCGCAGCCTGCTTCCCTTTCTGTAGCATGTATATTTGCTCGAACAAATAATAACATACACAAAATAGTTTTAGACATTATTGATAATGTCTTGTTGAATATGTAATGTGTATTTAAACGTTTGTATAGTTAATATAGTTGCAATCTATAAAATTTCGTTTTATAACCAGATATTTTTTATTACTAGAGATTGTATGTGCGAAATACTTAATACAAGTTACAGTAATATTCTACTAACTAAGGCCAATTTTTAATTGCATCCCACCATAGCGTTGTGTTCAAAATTATCATTGCATTGTAAATGTTTTATGAGTAATTTGTTTTATATTGCTTAATAGATAAGAATGTTTATATTGTTGCTAACATAATATAATATTTCTAAAATTATATAAACTAGAGTCCAATTTATTACAAGAATAAAGTTAGTCAAAACTATTCTTATCATTTAATTTGTTTTATTATGTTACAGCAAATAAAATTATTATAGCGTTTTATTTACTTGTGTGTTTACACCAATATGCAATGTTATTTTACATTAAAACACACATTTCTGTAAATAAGTACAAAATTAACTTTATAACCTTGTTAACTAATTCTTCATAATTAAGAACTTAATTTTTATTCATTAAAATCTTTAAAGAATATCGAATAGAACAATAATATTATGTACTAATTTAATATTAATTTAATAATACAGTTTATTAAATTTAATTTTGTGCCTGATATAATGTTTATTAATAATAATATTAATGCTTATAACAGTAATATCTGGATCCGTTAGTATGAAATTGTTTTAGAATTAAATTAATATATTTTAATAATAATTATACATTATAAAAATCATTTTAGTAAATTAAAACTTTACAATAATCTATTTTATAAATAATTCTTTAATTATTAACTAATTTAATTGTAAACTATTTGAAATCAAGTATAAGTTTTTTTTTTGATAAAGCAAATTTTTACTCATTTACACATGTAATTTAGTGTTGCATAATTGCGATTCTTATATTAAAATTTATATAATTATAAAATAATATTATTTTAAATTTTAATATAATTAAATTAATTAATTGAAAATTATATAGCATAAATTGTACTTTTTAAATTAATTGTTTTAAAAGTAAAATAAAATCTTGAATTACCTAATTTTATATTAGACATTTTATAATTAAACAAATTATATATTAATATAAAATTTATCAGCTAGCTATTGCTTATTCATACCGTAAAACAAAATTTATGAGTAATTAAATAAAAATGTTCCGGCTAAAATTATTGGAATTTAAATTTAAGTATTATTGAACGCATTTTCGTTCTAAACGTAACTAACTATATTGACATATGCCTAATAAATAATAGTTTGATACATTTATTAATAATTTTAACATTAACTTAAGTTAACTGTTAGCCTCATTAGCGCAGCGAATGTATCTTCAGTTGGTATATAAAAATAAAAACGCCCTAAAAATAAATTTAAAAACATTACAAATTCTACTAAATATATTGTACTGTATATACTGTATACTCACTTGTAATCCATTCAATACAATGAATAAATAGGAGAATATATTCGGAAATGTCGTGAATCGATGTATATAAGCCGTGAATGTAAGCCAAGAGACGCCGAGATTAAGGAATAGACAGAAAAAGCCGAATATTTTTATTCGATGGTCTGACGACTGGAGTCGATATGCTTTGACAAACAAATAGCCGATGAATGCGATGTTCGACGCAATCACTATTACTGCCGGACCTATAAAATAAATGCTAATAATTATTGTTTCATCAATATTATTTTAAGAATAAGTATACCAATGAATATCCAAATATGTCCAGGGTACTTATCGCTTGAAATCCAACAGCTGTATATTTATAATAGTTTTAAACATCCATTAATTTTGTATATCAAGTAATATTTTGTAAAGTATAAATTATATAATATAGTAATAATATTTGAAAAATTTGTTATCTAAATAGCATAGTAGATTACTAACAAGTAATCGGAGCCAACGAGTGCGGCGCCAAATGATTGTTCAGTTGTGGTGACACTACCCAAACCTATGCATATGATGAGCACAGGTATGCCGTATCCGATGGCCCGTAATACCACATTTTTGATGCCGATATTAAACGCGTTATAAATCGAACGAAACAAATAAAATCCGTATAAAGACATCCAAACGAATGCTGACAGCAATGCGTATAATAGTAGCGCTGATATAGACCGACAAACTGCCTGTTTATAAAAATGATTAGTACAATGCAAATTATTAAAAAAATTATTATTTTTAATATTTATTTATATTTATGAACAAATAGAGGTAATTAAATAAAATATCTACAAAAACAAACTGTAACTTATAATATAAAATTCAACCTTAACACATTAACAAATACTATAACTGCATTTTCTCGGGAATGGGTTGGCCGATTTTGACAAAATTTAATTTACTTAGTTAAAAATACACCCAATCAACTTATGACTTGAACAATTTTGAATATGTTAATTATTAATTAATATAGAAATTTCAACAAATAATCATTTCCATAAAACATAATAGGAAAATAGTAAAATAATTGTTTATTTGCAATAAACAAGTAAATTTTTTAAATATTTTAAAGTAATATTTAAAATATTTATGTTTGATTACAGATAATTTTTAAACATTTAAATAAAAAATTACAAAAATTATCAGATATAAATTTTTCAAAATGTAAAAAAAATGTTTTTCAAATACAAATTCTATATTAGGTAACATATTCAAAATTGTTTAGTTCATAAGTTGCGCGGGTGGATTCTGAACAAATTAAATTAAAGTTTGTTAAAATCGGTCAACCCGTTGCCGAGTAAATGCCGGTTTAGAGCCCGCGCCAATTTCTGGAAATAGTATAACTTTATGTGATTATTATATATTAGTTTATAAATGCTTACTTTTTATGAATTAAAATATTTGAATTTGATCGTAATAACTTTAAAAAAAATAGATTTCTATGAACTTTACACCATACTGTATGTAAGATTGTTTAAATACTAACGTCAATCTCCGTGCGATCCATACCAACCATAATCAGCAAATCGGCGATCAGTAGACAAGCGCTTAGATTAACGACAATTAAGTCCTGTTTTCGCATCACATATTCGGTCAGCGTAGTCAGTGCTCTCCTCGTTGTCGTTTGTTTTATTCGTAACAATTTCTTAACACGAATTAGGAAATTTTTGTTTTTCACCATGATGATTGTTAGAATAAGACAGATAACCGATAGCGCGCAACAAATTTGTGTTAAAACATTTTTGTCGACGCTGTCGGTCTCGCGGCCACTCGTGTCCATAATGGCCGCAAAATTAGTCAAATGGTCGCACTCGCAGACAGTGGTCGTCGGGTCGGATGCGCTCCGCACGAGACGACAGCCGTTCGCTGACCACTCACTGCGCGCGAAGTCCCGAAACACGCATTCGATGCGATCGCCCAATACTAGCCGCGACTTATGCCGTAAACTGTATATTAAAAAATATATTGATAATTTAGTTAATAGTTACTACTTAGTTAACCTAGTTAATTTATTAAACAATAAATAATTCGCAGACAAAATTATCGTTTATGAAATTAATCTAACTTGAAATAACAAAAAAGTTTAATAAATTTATAATCTGTATAATAACAGCTAACAAACCTAATCCTAACCGACTGTCCGTCAGCCAACGGTTGAGTTTCGGTGGCATTCGTTAAACTAAACGCAATTATATCGCTATTCAGTTGACGCGAATCGGACACTCCGTCAGTCATATAGTCGCCCAAACTCTGGACGAGAGCACCGAATGAGAGACTCGACTCACACTCAACACTACCGACACAACCAACGCGTTTCGGCACTCGTATTGACGACTCATTATACGCAAACAAAATTTGATCAGTGTAGTTGATGTACAACTTCTCAAAAATATTTGCACTAAGAAATTCTTGTGTCGGTTGCGCCGAATGCAAGAGCGCTCCGGTACTATACGCCGTTAACTGTATATACATGAGTAAGCGTTGAGCAATATCCGTGCGTTTAGCACCCGTATGATCGACCACCTCATCGGCACTGTAGCTGTTGTCGGGTATAAACACATAGACATCGCCACTACTCCACGCACTCGACTGACCGATCGCTTGACTGAAGAGTTGGACAAAACTCTGCGATATATTCAACGCTAGCGTCGGCTCGACATCCGTCGCATTCGTACGCAAAAACTCATCCAATTTGGCGACAATTGTCAACACATTCGACAAATCCCTCAACGACTCCAACGCCGACTCATTCGCCGTTATTTCGATCACCGCTTCGAGCGTTTCGGTCACGTTGTCTACGGACGTGATATTCGCGTCTACTATCGCTATAATATCGCAATTGTCGAACAGAGGACCCCGGGGGTCAAACTCACTTGTTTTCAAGCAGAGCCAGCTGGCTATACCACTATTATTATTGCAACATGGCACTATTGACTGTTTGTCGGCTTGTACAGGAGGCCAGTATGCTACCCCATACTCGCCGTCATATTTGCCGTCGGCGTTGCACCAAACGCCTGTACTTGATACTGTCGTACTGGTGCTTTGTGTTTGGGTCGTGGGTATAATATCGCAATTGTCGAACACCGGCCCCCGGGGATCAAACTCGCCCGTTTCCAGACACAGCCAACTGGCCAGACCGCGTTTATTAGCGCACCAGGGTACTAGTGAATGTTTGCCGGCTCGCACCGGCGGCCAGTGCTCTACTCCATGTTGACCGTCGTATTTGCCGTCGGCGTTGCACCAGACGCCTGTACTTGGTGTTGTGGCACTGGAGCTGGGTAATTGTGTCTTGGTAGTTGTTAGCTGGGTGGTAGTGGTGGTAGTTGTTGCTCTAGATGTTGGGTACGTGTGCTCGTGTTCGGTGGTTGTTGGCTCCGGTGCTACTGTGCTCGTCGATGCTGGCGTTTCCGGTGATGACGATCCGGTTGTGTCTTGATAAATTATTGTTAATAAAGTAGTTTTTTAGTTTTATAAAAGCATCAGTGAATGGTTATATTTTCTATTTACCCGTTGTTGCTGCAAAACACTCGGATGGTTTTGGACTCTTTAAACAAACAATGTAAACATTTGTTAGATTTGTATTTTATCAAGATTAAATTGGCGCATTTGAAAAAAACTACCTTCCAATAACTACAAACTTCGCGTAATAAATTGATCTCGGCATTTTCATTACGAACGCCGTCAAACGCTACCCAGGGCACTATATATCGGGAAAACCGATATTTATATATGATACATTTTTATTCATTTTCAAATTACATCTAATTATTTTTAAAAATTAAGTATATATTATGTACCTTTAGTCGCATGAATAGCTTGTGTTTTGACCGCCATTTCGTGCAAATAAGGCCGACTCTGGTCCGCAAACGACGCGCAGCTGATTATAACGGCGGTCTCGTTGACCGACCACTTGCCCAAACGATCCGCACAATCGACAACACTCTGCGTCGGCTGAGTCCTCCACAAGTCGTGGCTTTCGGTGCAGACAATGAAACGAAATATTTCCCGATTTTCATCCGAAGCTATAGTCGAATGCATTCTAATAGCGCACGACTGTCACAGATAGCATACATTTGTAGATACCGGTGCGCATATGAATAGAAAAATTATATAAAAGTTAATATAAATTTTATCAGGTAAAATTAGTGATTTGATTGCACCTGTAGTCTGGCGGCGAAACATGTCGGCTTATCGGGTAGGTTGTCTCCGTCGGCCGAGCAGTCAAACCACTCGTCGCTCGTATCGTCGAACCGGTTGAGTCCAAAGGGCATGAACTCGACGTAAAGGCCAGTAATGTCCGCTGATATCAAATCCCAAATACCGTTCGGTTGGCCCTCATTCTGGGCCTTCATATACGCAACCGACGCGTCACTGAACGGCGAGTACGCGATCCGTACGATCAGGTCGTCATCGCTCGGCACTGCCGGACATGAGTTGGGTTTTGGTGTTTCCTAAACATACAATCATATTATAACCAATATGAGGAATTTTGAATTAAAAATTCCTAAAATGTCTAAAAATATGATTGTTATATATTTAAAATGCCTAATTTCAGCATATTTATTAAATATATTTTTATCTGTATCAAGCTGTATAACATAAGCTGAATTGTATTATTGCCATATCTATGTTTTAATTTAATTAAAATAATATTTATTTAGGCAAAAAAATTAAACATAGTACTAACTATAGTTAAGATTTAAATTTACAAACAGTATAAAATTTATAAAATTATCAAAAAATGATAACTATTAATTATTTAGCTTGATAAAATAAAATTAAAAATTTCGTAACACTTGCCTTCCATTGATCGCAAACGACGGACTTAAGGCTATACTCGGCTTCGGGCGACGGCTCGCCCTCTACGAGCACTCGAGTCGGTCCATCCATATCCGTCGGCGTTATGTCGACCATCGCCTGTAAATACTTACGGTTCTCAGCGCTGTCTACTCGGGCGCAGTCGACGATCTGATCGTAAATACCCGGCATTTCTAGATTCCTCGCGCATAGCCGAACCCTTTCGCCCGGATCCGCTGTCCAGAGCGGGTCGAGAACGGCGCACACCTGAAACAGAAAGCGCTGGTAACTGCGCGCGTCGTCGCGAGCCGAGTGCAGACCTATCGCGCACGCCTGTGCGCGCAATTATTTATAAATTAAAATTAGCATATTAATTTTATAAATTATCTGTAGATATTAATATATTGCACCAGTAGCCGCGTCGCGTAGCACAATTGCGGCTCGGTTGGTTCGCCCTCGCACGTGTATGTCGGCACCGCGCCGGCGGTGTATCGGTTGCGACCCCACGGCACCAATTCAATGTCGAGTCCGGTCTTGCCGGCGCCGACCAACTCGAAGACGTCGTTGAGGCCGTACCACATCTGCTCCCGAATGTAGGCAATTGAGCGCGCGTTGAACGGCGTGTAGAATAACTGCACTTTTACTGCTCCGTTAATAAATTATTTTAGAATTTTGTTGCAAAAATTCTTGATTTTTAAATTTAAGTTTGCTCAAATTTTTTATTATATCACATTATATTACCGTCAGTACTATTTGCCCATTGATATTTCCATATCGATTCGCCATTATCGCAAAAAGCCTCCACCTTGCTCTCATATTTGTTAGGTGATGATACTAGCCAGTTGAATTTATCATGATAACCACTACAATTAAACCGAGAATCGGTCAAACGGAGCAAATTGTTATTATATGCTAGAAAGTCTTCAAAAACATCTTGCTTAATATATTCAAGCCGGTGATCAGCTAAATGAAACAATAATATAAGCATAGTTGAATAATACGATCAAGAAAATTACGATTTTCTCATGCGCATTTTACACATAATAATCTTACACGTTTTATCGCAAGTTTTATTTCTATTGTAAGTTTGTCAAATTCTTAAATGCCTAAGTCTAATATTACTGTAAGTAAGAATGGCTTGATAAGAGAATTTTTAATTATAATCATTAACATGCTTAATTAGCAAAAGTTCTATTAGGCGACAATGTGTAATTAATGCTGCAATATGAAAATCATAATAAATAAGCATCATACTTATGAATAACGTAACCCGGTTGCTCATCACGTTGAACGCGCCCGGCTCCACGCCCTCGTAGCCCAGTTTCGCGCCTTCCAACTTAACTCTCAGCGGAATAGTGGAATGGCGTTTGGACATGCGAAACGCGTTTGCTTTAATCATGTTGATTTGAACAAATATCGCAAAATCGGCCAGATTCACCGCATTACCGACAACGTCGGCGCCGATTTCGCCAATTACAAATGAGCCGGTGTAACCCACGCTTACTAGCCAGTTGTTTTCGGGCGCGTCGCCGTTAAACGCGCCGGCTGGTATGTCGTGCTCGGTGCCCGCGCGCAGATTGAGGTCAACGCGCCTTAATCTGCCCTTAGTAAGCGCGGCGTACATATCGTAGTCGCCGCCCGGGTAGTTTACCAGGCGCGTTGCGGCGCCCTGATTACAAAACCAAGTTACCGCTTTCGATAGTAACGCGGTTTGCGCAAATGCATCTTTGTGAATTCTGGCCAGGTTATCCGCCTGGATATAGAAGAAGTCGATGCCGATATTGCCCTGAAAGTTGGCCGGTAATGCGTCCTCGGTGTCCGGGTCGGGGCTTTTAAGCGGCGCCTGCCATTGAAGTAACTTGATTGATTTTTTGCCTTCGGGCAGCTGCTCGTACAAATTTTGCATGGTAACCGCTATGTCTAAGGGCTCGTACATACTGCACTTGTACGTAGCCATATTGTCGATGAATTCGCACGCCGTTGTAGCACGTACATTTTCTTGACCAAAAACTAGTATTAATATGATAAGTTTATACATAATTCTTAAACTTTTGTTGAATACACAATTAACTATTAAGTTAACGTGTAACCAGTAATAAGAAAAGAATAAAGAACAATGAACAATTAACGTATATATTTGAATGTAACAGTTATAAAATTGAAATAGTTGCAATCTACTAATTTTGTTACGTTGATATTTTTTATTACTCAATATATTATGTATGAATAATCAAATATATGACTACATAAAGCTAATTTTACCATTAAATTCACATAACGTAATTATCATTATTGCATTATAAAAGTTTTATGAGTATATATTTCTATTTTAATAAATAGATTAGTCTATATTGTTGCAAACATAATATATTAATTATATTGTTCTATTTATATAAACCAGAATGCAATTTATTTCAACAAAAAAATTATTTAAAAGTATTATCATTCTTTTTAATTATTTATATGCTATTTATATTACTTTCTAGGTTTATTCACGTATTTTATAAACTAATACGTGATTTTTATTTAGCATTTAAACTTATAAATTAAATAAATAAGTTATTATATAAATAAAATAAACTTTTTAATTAATTTTTTATGATGATTAGTTTAATACTAGCCATACTACACATTTAATTAAATATATACTAGCTAATGTTATACGGTATTAATGTAGTTTTATAATAAACTCCAATTCCGCCGGCGTCAAAAATTTATTCTTATCACATTAAGTAAACTTGATAATCTCAGTGAAATTTAATCTATTCATTTGTTTGATTACTATATACGGAATGTAATTTATTTTTTTCTCAAACCGTATAATTTAGATAATATTATAGATGATACTGATGTAATGTAAGTAATATAAATTATTTTATAAAGTAAAAATATATTAAACGGCTCTACAAAAACGTTAGTTTATAGCGCGTAGAGATTATAAAGATATTTAAATACGCAAGCTGTATGTAATTATTGACGCATGTTAAATAATAAATTAAGTATATCTCCCGAATTATATGACTTAGTATTATATGCAAGACTATGTCATTATCGGTGGAAAGCGCAATGTTATTTACAGTATATATTATTGCATTTGTTTCTTTTGATAAATATTTTATTGTTTGAATATTATTTAAAATTATATTTTAATATTTAGTTATAAACATAAGTTAGCAATTTATCACATAAATAGTATTTTAATAATTATTTATAATATTTAAATTATTATACTTTAAATTATTAAATAATAATCTAATAACAATGCACAAAACTATTAAGTACACTATACTATACTATGCATGTATAAAAGTAAATGCCAGTTTTTATATTAAAAATATTTTATTTCATTTTATAACAACAAAATATAACTTAGATACAATAGAAACATAATTTGAAATATAACGATAAAATAACGATTATATTGGTTAATGTCGATTATATAGTGTTAGGTTTGTTTAAATATAAATTGAATAATATTTAAACAAGTTTGATTACAAGAATCAATCACCAATTGCAAATTAATTACCAATGTACCATCAGTTGATATATAAGAATAAAAACACCCTAAAGAAAGTAAAATAAACATTTCAATCTACAATAAAAATTAATCCTTACAATTAGTGAATAAAAATATAACTCACTTGTAAACCATTTAAAACAATGAATAAATAAGAAAATATATTCGGAAATGTCGTGAATCGGTGTATATATGCAGTGAACGTAAGCCAAGAGACGCCGAGATTAAGGAATAGACAGAAAAAGCCAAACATTTGCTTTCGATTGACTGACGACTTGAGTCGAAACACTTCGACAAACAAATAGCCGATAAATGCAATGTTCGACGCAATCGCTATCACTGCCGGACCTATAAAATAAACAATAATTACTAATTAATAAATTCTTGGTATTTAAATTAATTTCCAGTATTATACCTAAAAATAACCAAATATGTTCTGGGTACTTATCGGATGAAACCCAGCAACTGCAAATTAAATAAGTGTATTTTATTTCGTTTATAATAATCAGTGATTAATAATTATTATTATTAATTAATCATGTATATCTAAATAATAAAATGTAGGTATAGCTGATGACGTAAATATACTGTACTAACAAATAATCGGAGCCAACGAGTGCGGCGCCGAATGATTGTTCAGTTGTGGTGACACTACCCAAACCTATGCATATGATGAGCACAGGTATGCCGTATCCGATGGCCAGGAATACGACGTTTTTGATGCCGATCTCAAAGACGTTATAAGTCATACGAAACAAATGAAATCCGTATAAAGACATCCAAACGAATGCCGACAGCAATGCGTATAATAGTAGCGCTGATATGAACCAACAAACGGTCTGTTAATTAAAATAAGTTAACTATTATATTTTTTATATAAAATAACATATTCATAAATAAATAAGTTTATTATTATTACTATTATTAATTTTTATAATTACTATAAAGATATAAATATATACATTGAAATGCAAAATGCATATTAAAATTATTTAATATTTTTATAATAACTCAGTAAATATTATAAAAAATATTTTAAATAAAATTATGATTTCTTAAACAAACTGTAACTTTTAACGTAAAATTTAATATTTAATGACAATTTACATAATAATTCAAAATTTTAAATTTATTAAATAATTATTAAGAAAACAATTAAATTATAAATATCTTTTAACTTAATCTTTTATCAAAATGGAAATATATAAATAAATTATAAAAGTAATAGGTTATAATAGCAAGTAAATATATCACAGAAAATCTATATCCGTAAATTTGGACTGTATATTTTTAACTACTTACCACAATCTCCGTGCGATCCATACCAACCATAATCAGCAAATCGGCGATCAGTAGACAAGCGCTTAGATTAACGACAATTAAGTCCTGTTTTTGCACCACTTCTTCGGTTATCGGATTCAATGCTCTTTTTAAAGGCTTTTGTTTTATTCGTAACAATTTCTTTACAAGAATTATAAAATTTTTCTTTTTCAGCATGATGATTGTTAGAATGAGCGAGATAACCGATAGCGCACAACACACTTGTGTCACCACATTCTTCGCGTATTCGTCGGTCTCGCGGCCACTCGTGTCCATAATGGCCGCGAAATTAGTCAAATGGTCGCACTCGCAGACAGTGGTCGTCGGGTCGGATGCGCTCCGCACGAGACGACAGCCGTTCGCTGACCACTCACTGCGCGCGAAGTCCCGAAACACGCATTCGATGCGATCGCCCAATACTAGCCGCGACTTATGCCGTAAACTTATTAAAAATTTTAATGTTTTTATTTTATTTGATAAACAATTTTTAAAAAATTATTATTATTTACTATTTTATATTTAGATATACAGTAATAATAAAAATTAATTAATATAATATGTATTAATCGCCAAACTGACGGTTCCGTTAACGATAATTTTAGGTATTATTTATTATTTACACTTAAAATAAATATAAATTGCCAGTTTGAATAAATATTTAAATAGTTTTTACTTTATATAAGTTAATAAATTAAATTCTACATTAATCCAGATATTGTTTTATTTAATATACTACATAATATACTTAATTAATACAAGATCTATACACAAATAAATCCTAGAAGTTAATTTTAATGTACATAATGTGATAATTCTTAATCTAATTCTTAGATATTCTTAATTTATAATTATGCTATTATAACGTAAATAGAATGATTAGCCAATTGTTTTCATATTTATTTATATTATGGATTATTTAATTCTGTAATAACAACAAATATTTATCTACTTTAAATTGAATTAGCAAGTTAAATTATTTTTAAAATAAATATTAACGGCTCACATACCTAATCCTAACCGACTGTCCTGTAGTCAATGGTTGAGTTTCGGTGGCATTCGTTAAACTAAACGCAATTATATCGCTATTCAGTTGACGCGAATCGGACACTCCGTCAGTCATATAGTCGCCCAAACTCTGGACGAGAGCACCGAATGAGAGACTCGATTCACACTCAACACTATCGGCGCAATCATTAGGTTTCGGCACTCGTATTGACGAATCATTATATGCAAACAATATTTGATCAGTGTAATTGAAGTACAATTTTTCAAAAATATTATGACTAATAAATTCTTCTATCGGTCGCACAGACATCAGGTGCGGATTCGTAGTAAACGCCGTTAGCTGTATATACATGAGTAGGCGCTGCGCGACAACAGTGCGTTTAGCACATATATGGACAGTCGTCTTCTCAATACTTGGGCTATTGTGGGATCGGAAACAATTGGCGCGATTCCAAGCACTCGACTGATCGATCATTTGACTGAAGAGTTGGACAAAACTCTGCGATATATTCAACGCTAGCGTCGGCTCGACATCCGTCGCATTCGTACGCAAAAACTCATCCAATTTGGCGACAATTGTCAACACATTCGACAAATCCCTCAACGACTCCAACGCCGACTCATTCGCCGTTATTCCGATCACCGCTTCGAGCGTTTCGGTCACGTTGTCTACGGACGTGATATTCGCGTCGACTATCGCTATAATATCGCAATTATCTAACAGAGGCCCCCGGGTGTCGAACTCTCCCGTTTTCAAACAAAACCAAGTGGCCAACCCCTGTGTATTATTGCACCAAGGTACTAGTGAATGTCTGCCGGCTCGCACCGGTGGCCAGTGTTCTACTCCGTGTTGACCGTCGTATTTGCCATCAGTGTTGCACCAATTGCCTATACTCGGTACTGTGGTACTGGTGCTGGGTAATTGTGTCTTGGTAGATGTTGTAATGGTGGTTGACATAGACGTTGGCTTCGGTGCTACTGTGCTCGTCGATGCGGGAGACGCCGTTGATGGCGCTTCGGTTGTGCCTTGATAAATTATTTTATTCAAACGTAAATTTCTAAAAGTATCAGTTTACATTATGTATTTACTAGTTGTTGGCGAATAACACTCGGATGGTTTCGGTTCCTTTAATCAAATAATGTAAAAATTATTTAGACATATATTTTATTAAGAATAAATTTACGCGTTTGAAAAAGTACCTTCCAATAATTGCACACTTCGTGTCTTAAATTAATCTCGGCATTCTCATTACGTATCCCGTTGAACGTGACCCAGGGTACTGTAGATTATGTCGGTAATTTTAAATTACTAATTTATTATAATCAGCATAATTTTCTTTAAAAATAAACATCTAACTGGTTAAATTACCTTTAGTAGGATTAATAGCTTGTGTTTTTGCAACCATTTCGCGCAAATAGGGCCGACTCTGGTCTGAATTCGAAGCGCATTTAATGATATCAGTGCTCTCGCTGTCCGGCCACTCGGCCAACCGCTTCACGCACTCGTCGACACTCACCGACGGCCGAGTCTTCCACAAGTCGTGGCTTTCGGTGCAGACAATGAAACGAAATATTTCCCGATTTTCATCCGACGCTACACTCGAATGCATTCTAATAGCGCACGACTGGCACAGATAGCGCATATATTTGAGATACCGGTGCGAATATCAGAATAGTAGTTTATAGTAATAAAAAATTACTTAATTTATAAGAACAAAGTTAGCAAGAAAAATTGCTGGTTTGACTGCACCTGTAGTCTGGCGGCAAAACATGTCGGTTTATCAGGTAGGTCGTCCCCGTCGGCCGAGCAGTCAAACGATTGGTCGCTATCTTGGAACAGATTCAAACCCCAGGGCACGAACTCGACATATAGGCCCGTCCTGTGCGCTAACATCAAATCCCATATACCGTTCGGTTGGCCCGCATTCTGGGCTTTCAGATAGCCTATCGACGCGTCACTGAACGGCGAGTACGCGATCCGTACGATCACATCCGCATCGCTCGGCACTGCCGGACATGACACCGGTTTTTCTGAATCCTAGATATATATTTAATACACTATATATTTTAATAACATGTATAAAAGTATTGAAAATAAGTTTGCACTTACCTTCCATTGGGCGCAAACAACGGACTTGAGGTTCCATTCGGTTTCCGGCCACTGCTCGCCCTCTACGAGCACTCGCGTCGGTGTACTTATCAAATCCGTCGGCGACACGTCGACAATCGCCTTCATGTACTTCCAGACCCGCTCCCCGTCTACCTGCGCGCACTCGAGTATCACCTTTTCACTGTCGGTCCACTCACCCAACCAGTGCGCGCATTTCTTCACACTCTCGGCCGGATTTATCCGCCATTCCGCGTGACCGACGGCGCACACCTGGAACTGAAAGAGCTGGTATCGGTGCGCGTCGGCGCGCTCCAAGTGCAGGCCTATCGCACACGCCTAGCGCGCAGATATTAGTATTTAATAAATAAATTATTTACTATTTTAAATTAAACTAGCTATTTTATTAGCGCACCAGTAGTCGTGTCGCGTAGCATCTTTGCGGCGAAGCAGGTTCGCCCGCGCAGGTAAAAATCGGCGGAAAGGCGTCTGTGTAGCGGTTGAGACCCCACGGAAACAAATCAACGTCGAGTCCCAACATCCCGTTGCCGACGAGTGGCCAAACCCCGTTCAGTCCATCGGCCATCTGGTTCCGAATGTAGGCAATCGATCGCTCGTCGAATGGCGTGTAGTATATCTGCACTTTCACTAGCGATTGGAATTGTATTTTACCATGTTAATTTATAATTATGGCGTATATTTAAGTTTTCTAAAATTTTTATAGGATGCTGTAAATTGAAATGATCTAAATTAACAAATTTTTTTAACAGATCACACCTAGCAAATATTGCGGAGCAGTTGTAACATTTAAGTTATTATAATTTTAAAATGCATATAAATTTAATTATTTATATGTGATTATTAGTTTATGCTGTATAATATCACATTATATTACCATCATTAATATTGCCCCATTTATATTTCCATATCGACTGACCATTAAGGCAATAAGCTAACACCTTGTTCTCATATTCAAGAGATGCGGAATTGAGCCAGTTAAATTTAGCGTGATAACCGTCACAATTAAATCTGGAGTCGGTTAAGCAGAGCTGATTGCCATCATATGCTAGAAAGTCATCGAAAATATCTTGCTTGATATAACCGAGCCGTTGATCAGCTAAATAAACAACGTAATTAAATTAAAATCCAATAATAAAACTCTTATTACAAGAGCATGACAACATCTATATTAAACTAATATACATGTTAAATAATGATAAATGTTCAAACGAAATTATCATGTAAATAAGAATCCTGTATTTTAAAAGCAAAACTTGGTTAAATAACTAAGTGTTTTCCTATTGTTTATTGGATACCGGTAATATATTAAATATTTAACTAACATTTATTATTTAACTAATATTTAACTAACATATGTAAGGTTCATATTAAAATATATAATTTGTAAAAGTATGCTCTATATCTCAAACCTAGTATGCCCTATCATTATTTTTAGAAATGCATAAAATAAATTAACTGCCATATAATAAACATCTAGATAGTAATACGGTAATTGCATACAAAACTTTAGTATAATAATTATTCATTGTACCTATATAGAGCGAAACCTGACTCTTCGACACGTTGAACGCGCCCGGCTCTACGCCCCGGTAGCTCAGTTTTGTGCTACCCAACTGAATACTGAACCGCCCGGTGCCGCGGTGCCTGTCCATGCGAAACGCGTTCGCTTTGACCATGTTAATTTTAGCAGATATCCAAAGCGTTTCGAGATTAACGGCGTTGCGGATAAAATCGGCGCCGATCTCGTCAATTGTAAATTCGCCCCGATACGTAAGCGTAGTGAGCCAGTCGTTGACGGGCCCGTCACCGCCGGCGCCGTCAAACGCGCCGGCGGGTATGTAATGCCAGCCAAACTTCCTCAAGTTTAAACTTACGCTGGCCAATTTGCCCGTGCGAAACGCGGCGTACATATCGTAGTCGCCACCCGGCTGATTCATCAAGTTCGTTTCGCGGCCCTGATTGCTCCAGGCGTTCACGGTTTTCGATAATAGCGCCGTTTTTGCGAATGCATCTTTGTGAATTTTCGCCAGGTTAGGCGCGTAGAAGCTAATTTCGTCGATGTTGATATTGCCCTGAAAGTTGGCCGGTAATGCGTCCGCGCTGTCCGGATCGGGGCTCGTGAGCGTCGCAAACCATGATAGTTTATCGATTGATTTCTCGCCCTCTGGTAGCAGCTCGTTTAGATTTTGCATGGCAAGTTTTATGTCTAACGGTTTGAGATCGGAGCACAGATACGTTTTATTATCGTATACACATGGGTCCACCGATGCAACATATACATTTGTTTGAACAAATATTAATATAAACAAGCTAATTTTATACATCATTTGTAATGTTTTGTTGAACAAGTAACATGCATTTATATTGCTATGTATTATACTGTATATAAAATTAAATAGCATAAATTTACTAACATAGGTTATTAAATAAGTTTTTTTATTGCCAGAAATATTATGTGCGAATTATTGAATATACAATTATATACTGTTTCATAGAAACTCGCATAAACGTAATTGTTCTTGAAAAAATTATAGCGTTGTAAGTTGTGAAAGAATGTAAAATGTTTACCTGAATATATTTTATAAAAATTAACATAGAACATCAATTTTTATTTTATTGTATTTAAAACTTATTTGTTAATCAAACTATTTTTAATTAAAATGCTATTAATAATATTATATCAATATTTAGTTATTGTAATGATAACAAGAATAATAATAATAAACTAACCAATTTATTATTCAATTAATTAAATTATAAATTATAAATTTAATTTTTTATTTTTGTTATATTATGCGGTGTAAAGTGAAAGTTTCAATCTTTCATTGAAACTTTCACTGGAACTTTTACTCAAAAATAAATTTACAACTCTAAAAATTTATCATTTAATTGTAAAAGTTTATGAGCCATTATTTTTATATAACTAACTCTAAATAGATAGCAAAGTTTATATTGTTGCTAGCGTAATATAACATAGCTCAAATTATATAAACCCGAATCTAATTTATTGTAGTCACAAAGATTCTTATCATGAACAGTATTTCATAATAATATTGCAAATGGAATTATTTTACACTGTATCTCATTTTCATTGTTATAATATTTGAATTATACTTATAGTGAAACCAAAATCTGGGGTCTATCGCGCTAGCTGGCGATTCGTGACGGGTCAGGAACTTGGGTTTGTCACGACAGGTTCACTATTTCGGGACGACGCGATATCCTCGATATTCGCGGGCGTCACGAGAGGATTGAAAAGACACTTTGTCTATAAAAACTCTTCATTAAGATTTAAGTTAAAAGCACGAGTTAAAGGTTACATTAAAAGAGAGAACGAGAGAGTCGACCGACACGGAGTCTCGCAACACAACTACTACTAAAACTACTCCTCGTGTCGACTCTTATATCTAAGACGGATTAGTCAGTGATCACACTATTGGCGACCTTCACTCAAATCAGGGTTAACGAGTAAAAGGTGTAATAGTCAGCCAGTGACATAGCCTCGAAAAATGACGTTTACTACATACTGTATAATTTAGTAAGTTGCATTAGTCTTTTAGTATTGTATAATTACTTCTAAGTTATTCTCAATTAATATTATTTAAAATTTTTGTATATTTTTAAAAATTAGTTTCATAAAATAAATAGTACTTTATAAGTACTATATAGTAAGTTAATTGTGTTAAAAAACATTGAATATTAAAAATTTATTTATTATATAATAATTTGTACTTTTACATTGTAATATTTTAATATATGGGTTTAGTCCATATGTTAAAATTATTTAAATAATTGCTGTTTAAAAAAATTATATTTAAAATTAATGCAATGTTTAGTAAATTGTGCACTTCAAATTATCAATTGATAACAATTATGTGTTGTATAGTATAAACATATTAACATGATTATTTTTTTTAACTTATTACATTAACATTTATTACAAATAATATCTTGTTTTTACCACTTTGTTATATTTTAACTGAAATAATAATAAATTACTTTCACCAATCACCAATGTACCATCAGTTGATATATGAAAATAAATAATCCCTATAAATAAACAAGATATATTAATATATTATATAGTAAAATTAAAAATAAGGGGAAGCATTTTTATACAAGTTTAGTATTTTAATTATTACAAAAAAATAGCATTTAACATACATGCACCAATTTAAATTTTTATTAAAATTCTATTGCATATAATGGCTAAATTATTAATGTAAAAATAATAAAGCAAAATAAGGAAAAATCAGCACTTATCATAATCTATAATTAATAAATTATTATAATTATAAATATGGCTTAATTTTAGAATTTATCAGAAATATTTAAAATAACATATAATATCAGATATTATATTTGTAATTTTAAATATTATTGTTGCTAAAGTTATAAAAATATTTTTTATGATAATTATTATATTAAGACATGTACTACAACTTATCTTGATAAATTGTTTACAAATTTTGAAACTATTAAATTAAAAATTGCTTGAGCGTTAATCGAGATATTAATAAATATACTCTCTTTGTCATTTCTTTTCATTGTATGCTTTTATAATTAAAATATTTACATATAAACTTATTATTAATAAAGAATTAATTATTACATACTTGTAGTCCATTTATAACAATAAATATATACGAGAATACGTGTGGATATGCACTCAATCGGTGTATATAAGCGATAAATAGCAGCCACGAGAGGCCGAGATTAAGGGATAAACAGGAAAAGCCGAACATTTGCTTTCGATTGACTGACGACGAGAAGCGAAACACCGTTTTAAACATATATCCAATAAAAGTGATGTTTATTGCAATTAATATCACTGCCGGTCCTATAAATTATACACTTATAATTAGTTAAAGAATTATTAATTTTATTACTAAATTACTATTAAAACTATTCATACCCATAAACATCCAAATATGTCCTGGGTATTTATCGGATGAAATCCAACAACTATATATTTTTAAATAAAAAGTTAATGCAAATTTTATTTAATGACATAAATATTTACTGATTATTTTTATTAACAAATTTAATATAAATCTCTATTTATATATTAGGTATACTGTACGGAATGTTAAATAATACAGTAACAATACTGCAAATTGTTAAGCATAAGTTAATATTTATTATATTTAATAATATTATAATTAATTGATAAAATATATAGTATATAAATAAGTTATATACAGTATATCAATAAATTCAATATAAATTAGTGCAGTATTTATATATTACTTATACTGTCTGTAAAATAATTTATGAAAAATTAAAAAAAATTAATAATAAATAAAAGAAAGAATACTATAACATGTTAAAATACTAACAAATAATCGGAACCAACGAGTGCGTCGCCGAACGACTGCTTATCCGAGGTAACACAGCCGAGTCCTATAATAATAATGAGCACAGGTATGCCGTAGCCGAGGGCTAGGAGTATGACTCTTCTAATGCCGATCTCAAAAGCGTTATAAGTCATACGAAACAAATGAAATCCGTATAAAGACATCCAAACGAATGCCGACAGCAATGCGTATAATAGTAGCGCTGATATGAACCGACAGACTATCTGTTAATTAGATTTAAAATTATTTCTTAAAAATGTAAATAATTTATTTATATAATTTATATTTAATGTTATTTGTTTTTTTAATAATATAATAAAAGTAAATTCAATTAATATAGTTATTTATTTACTATTTATAAATATTTATGAATTAATTTAGTATTGAGCTAAAATGAAAATATCTCACTAACAGAAGATTATTTTTAATCTTGTTCATAAATTATAGTACTGTAAATTGTAATTTTTAGCAAATATAAATTAATATCTAATCGGCAAAATTAAATCCAGTTATTATGACATGTATAAGTGTCCGCAAATTAGATCAATATATAATTTTACATTTAAGAAATTGCTAAGATAAGAAATAAATAAAATATTTGCTGTATAAATTAAATATTATATAGATGCATATATATTATATAGATGTTTATATAGATGCATGATTGTCATATAAATATACTGTGCATATTTTATATTAGTTTAAAGTATTTCAAAATATATTAAATTTCGTAATATTGTTAATTTTTAATAAACTATGTAAAAACAAACATTTTTGTTATTTGCAAGCTATTTTAATATGCTCAATGCTATTTTTTGAGTATTGACTTATTTTTAAGTAGAATGTTGAAAACGCTCTTAGTCAAACATTTTACGAACCAATAGCTTCGCGCGATTTTACACATAAGTTAAAAATAAACCTAATACTACTGACTAATACCATACTTATTTCAACATGATTATAAATTTAAATTCAAAGTATATATATAAATTCAAACCATATTTTCCGTGCGATCCATACCAAACATAATCAGCAAATCGGCGATCAGTAGACAAGCGCTTAGATTAACGACAATTAAGTCCTGTTTTCGCATCGAGAGTTCGGTCATTGAATGCAAAGCTTTCGATTTCTTTGGTTTTTTGTCAAAACTTATCAGAACTTTTCCAAAAGTAATCGATCTTTGCTTTTTCATCATGATTAAATTTAGAATGAGCGAGATAGCCGATATGCCACAACATAATAGCGTAACGATATTTTTGGCAAAGCCGTCGGTCTCGCGGCCACTCGTGTCCATAATGGCCGCGAAATTAGTCAAATGGTCGCACTCGCAGACAGTGGTCGTCGGGTCGGATGCGCTCCGCACGAGACGACAGCCGTTCGCTGACCACTCACTGCGCGCGAAGTCCCGAAACACGCATTCGATGCGATCGCCCAATACTAGCCGCGACTTATGCCGTAAACTATAAAAGTTTTAAAATAAACTTAGCAAACTTAAAAAAATACAATAATACAGTAGCTAGACCAAATATTAAACAAGACTTAATAATTAATTGAAAATAAAATTTTTATATTAATTATCTAAATAAAATATATTAACAAAAAATTACATAGATTAATATAATAACTTTATAAAAAATAATAACGGCTCACATAACTAATCCTAACCACCTGTCCGTCAGCCAGCGGTTGAGTTTCGGTGGCATTCGTTAAACTAAACGCAATTATATCGCTATTCAGTTGACGCGAATCGGACACTCCGTCAGTCATATAGTCGCCCAAACTCTGGACGAGAGCACCGAATGAGAGACTCGACTCACACTCAACACTACCGACACAACCAACGCGTTTCGGCACTCGTATCGACGAATCATTATAATTAAACAAAATTTGATCAGTATAGTTGAAGTATAGTATTTCAAATATATTTGGACTAATAAACTCTTGGGTCGTGTTTACCGAATCCAAGTGCGCACTCGTAGTATACGCCGTCAGCTGTATATACATTAGAAGGCGCTGAGCGACAGCCGTGCGTTCAATAGCCGTAAGGTCTTCCATCTCTTTACTACTGTAACTGTTCTCGAGTCGTGAACTGTTCGGATGACCACTTCCGGCGTCACTACTCCATGCACTCGACTGTCCGATAATTTGACTGAAGAGTTGTACAAAACTCAGCGATATATTCAACGCTAGCGTCGGCTCGACATCCGTCGCATTCGTACGCAAATACTCATCCAATTTGACGACAATTGTCAACACATTCGACAAATCCCTCAACGACTCCAACGCCGACTCATTCGCCGTTATTTCGATGACCGGTGCAATCGTTTCGGTCACGTTGTCTACGGACGTGATATTCGTGTCGACTATCTCTATAATATCGCAATTGTCGAACACAGGCCCCCGCGGGTCAAACTCCCCCGTTTCCAAACACAACCAACTGGCCCGACCGCGTTTGTTAGCGCACCAGGGTACAATGGAATGTTCTCCGGCGCGTACCGGTGGCCAGTGCTCTACTCCGTGTTGACCGTCGAATTCGCCGTCGGTGTTGCACCACACCTCAGTAACTGGTACGGGAGTAGTGGGAGCAATAGTGGTGGTCGTCGGCTCCGGTGCTCTTGTGCTCGGCGATGCTGGCGGTGCCAATTACGAAGACAAATGTGTATATTGTTACATTTAACTTATAAAAATTTTTAAATGAAAATTTATATATAAAAGTTGGAAATCTAGGCTCGGCGTCTCAAAGAAAGGCGCTGAGCGCTTTTTTATTAAAGTTTATTAGCAAAGACATTAATTTATACAATATAAAAATTTGAGTAAAAAAAATGATTAAAGTTTATTTACTAAAATTCATACGCAAATTCATAACAGTTTTAAATAAGAGTAGATGATTAATTTATTAATAAACAGCTATAAATTAATCCTCTACTATTATTTAAAACTGTATTGAATTTGAGTATTAATTTTAATAAATAAACTTTAATCATTTGTTTACTCAAATTTTTATACTGTATAAATCAATGTCTTTGTTAATAAACTTTAATAAAAAGCGCTCAGCGCCTTTCTTTTGTGACGCCAGATCTAGACTGTATAGCTAAATAATTTCGCATTCGGTATATTCTAAATTTACTGAGAGTATTGGTTATAGACAGAGAGTCTAATAATTGGCCGTTTTTAACATTAAATCTTGTAAAACATTTATTTTTATACATATGTAGTTTTACTATGTTAGTAATATTTTAATTCAAAATGAATAAGTTTTAAATATTAATCAATAGAAATGCACTACTGAATGCAAGAATTATAACGCAAAGCGCATTGATGTGGAACAAATTTAAGCAGCAACATATAATGCATTTTTACCTGTTCCAAATGTAGAGCACTCAAACGGAATGGTACCCTAAACAATGAAAATAAATTAAACTAAACAAGATCTTGATTAAATGTATGCGCCAAAATACCTTCAAGCTAAGACAGACTTCGCGTTTTAAATTAATCTCGGCATTTTCGTTACGTTCCTCGCCAAACATTACCCAGGGCACTATATGTTGGATGTTAGAAAAATACATTGTAAAACTTAATTAAAAATTAGCGTAATCAAAATAACTATTTATTTTATTTAGATCATATTTCAAAAACCTTTCATCGGATAAATAGCCTGTGTTTTGGCGGCCATTTCGTGCAAATAGGGCCGACTCTCGAGCGCATCCGACGCGCATCCGATGATATCATTGCTGCGGCCGACCGGCCACTCGCGCAGCCAATTCACGCATTGGACAACACTCTCCGTCGGCCGAGTCCTCCACAAGTCGTGGCTTTCGGTGCAGACAATGAACCGAAAGATTTCGTACGGTTTGGCCGCCGTTACGCTCGACTGGATCTTTATAGCACACGACTGGGGCATATGGCAGATATATTTGAGATACCGGTGCGCAGATCAGAATAAAAGTTATAATTAAGTTGTTGATTCAAGTAACATTGCTGATTTGTCTGCACCTGTAGTCTGGCGGCGAAGCATGTCGGTTTATACGGTTGGTCATCCCCGTC